>CAJNIZ010042801.1:16968-38393 GCA_905231905.1 Symbiodinium pilosum
TCCTTTGGACTTAGCTTGGACCTTAGACCCTTAACCCTTTGGAATTCCCTCCTATTCCCAGAATAGGGTTTAAGGCTTAGGGTTTAAGGTTTCAGGGTTTAGGGGTATCAAGGGGCCATGTTGGGTGGACATAGGAGTCTGTCCAGTAGTGCAGCACAGTCCCAAAGCTATATATATATATATATGTATATATCTATACAAATATACATATATATATATTCATATATATATACACATATATATATATACATAGATATATATATATATTCCCTACTAGCACCCCTCTCCGATTTTGCAGCTCATATGGGTTGCTGCATGAATTATTCGAGGTCTCAATGTCCCTTCTCGCTTTCTGAGTCAAAACCCTATGCCCCAAGCCGGTGCGTACTGGGAGTCGGAGTGAAGATCGCTGCTATCTGAAGGGATCATGTAGGACTTAATGCAGGGGAACCCTGCGCCTCCCTTCAGCACCTTACACCTCAAGGGTCTAGGGTTTAGGGAGGCCCCAAACAACACAGTAGTGTTCAGGTTCTTTTCCAGACCCCCGCTCCCCCTCAAGCCCGACCAAGACATTCAGTTCCTAAACCCAGTCAAACGCTATGTAAAGCCGGTTTTCGTGCTTTCATGTCATAATCTACTGTTATCAACATGGATTTCCATGTGATTCTTCATTTCCGGATTTTATTCCCTCGTTCTCGCTTAAGAACTCTGAACCCGAAACCTACATAATAGCTTCCATTTCCTTTTCCACTCCCCGACTCCACTTTCACCACCCGTGAGCCTAAACCTACACCCCAAGCACTGAGCCCTGAACCCTACGCCCTAAACTCCCTAAGTAAGTAGGTTGCTCCTCCCCTTGGGTTTTACCTGGGCCTCAAAAGGAGTTGAGGTAGGCAGAATTGAGTTCTTAACCCCCTGAAGCTTTCAGATAACACCGGAAGAGCCTGAATGAGCCATATCTAAGTTTTAGCGAAAGCCATACGCAATTCCTTTGGGTTTAGGTTTTAGTGTTTAGATCTGTAGCCTATATGAGGCTTCCCCACAATTCGAGGTACCTGTATAAGCCCTTTAAACTTTCGAGTAAGCACCTAAATCCCACGCCCCTAATGCCTATAAACCCCTAAGCCTTAAACCCTATAAACGCGAAACCCTAAACCCTGAACCCGAATCCTTGAACCCTAAACCCTAAACCCCAAACCCTCAACCTGTAAGCACCATTAAGGTAAGCCCTTCTGCTCCAGGAAGCCGCCGCGCAGGTGCAAGCCCAAGCAGACCCCGGCTCTTTCCTAGTCCTTAAGAGCTCGGCATTTTGGGCTTATATAGGGTTTAGGGCTTCCCAAAAACGAGTCTACCGTCTTGGGGTCCCCAGAATAAGGACTATCGTATTTCGAGGTTTATCCAAAGTATGTAGAGCCCCGCCCCATACCAGCCTTTGGTGTTCAGAGTTTAGGGATTGTAGGGTTTAGTGTTTAGAGTCAGAGCCCCGCCTCCTGATAATCCCCTCCTGCTGATATCACATAACTCCCCCACCCCCTAGTAATAAATATCCGGTAAGTATCCCCAAATCATGATAATGTAGACCCATGATTAATAAACCCCCTCCTTCTAAGGGCCTTAATATGAGGATCACGATTATACTCCCTATTATAAAGTGGAGCATCTAATACACAAGCATATACACAAGCATACAGGACTGTAGAAAACCAAAGAAACCGCACATCCCAAAAAGCAAAACATAGTACACAAGTCGTACAAAATCCAAATTAGTTTCGGCGTTTCTCGGGCTGCCGTTTTTTGTATTATATACGAAACCATAAACCGCGCATCCTAGACCCTAAACCTTATATCTTAGAGCCGAAGCAGTGGACCTGAAGCTATTTGTCTATCATTTCTGTACAGTTCTCGGCTTTCTTGGATTACCAGTTCCATTACTATTGTATTATTTTCTGTTTCGCTATTTCTTACACTGTTGGCAGCCTTTCCCGGGTTGTTACTTTCGCATCATTCATAGTCCTTTTTTTTCTCATTGATATAGTATATATTTGTAGGATAATCCAAAAGATCCAAAGACCCCAAAGTCCAAAAATCCAAAAATCCCAAACTCTTAAATTTTCAGAGAGATGCCCGGACCAAGTTTGGATTTTTGGAATTTTGGAATCTTACATGTTTGGATACACCGGGTTTGTTTTTGGAATTGTTGGAATTTTGGATTTTTGGATGCTCGGTGTTTGAAGTTTTGGATTTTTTTGGAACTTGGATCTTTGGATTTTTGGATATTCGTTTTTCTGAATTTTTCGGTTTTTGGATGTTTGGAATTTTGGTATTTTGGATTTTGTTTTTTTTTCCACGGTGCTACTTGTACAATATAGTCCTGCGTCTGGCATTTGTATATGCAACCCCATGTTGGCTTTGTACCAGAGGCGACTCTGCTGCCTGGGCGCTTTCTGGACAGCGTGTAGCCATGCCTTTCCACGTTTAGGTAAATGGGAGTTTCTCAAAAAGGGGGTACCCTAGGGACCCCAGGGGATATATAGGGATTATATAGGGATTATTTTGAGAAAGTCCCACATCAAGCTCAGAACTGGTTAGCCTGTTGTTGGCTTCTGGCCGCGTGCAGAATGAAAGAACTCCACCGGGTTAGGGTGAGCGTCAAAGTTGCTTCTGATTACCTCGTCATGTTGGTCAGTACCGTTTGTACAAGCATTCTGCAGTCTTAGAAGGACGAGGTAGTCTGTGAGTAAGACGGGCCTAGGGCGGTGCCAGGAATCCCAAACTTGCAAACACCTAGAACACGCAGATGGCTGTTTGCAAAGAAGCGAGCCGAGAGATTTCTGCATCCATCGCTGCTTCAGGCGCTCAAAGCTGCTTGCATTCTTTGCGATGCTGACGGTTCAGGCCACGTCCGGCATGCCAGTTTGGTAGAAACGCCCAGTGCAATGTAGAGCGGCAGCTGGTGTGTGTGTTGTTCGTGAGTGAGTTGCCTGGAGGTCTCATCAATGCAACGGAGTTCGCGGTGGCTTGGCTTTAGGGTGAGGGTTCTGTGTGCAGTCGATTCAAATCATTCTGGCGATGTGGTGGAAGTGAGCGTGCTTGCTAGCTGCAGGCGTTGGAGATGGAAGCTGCTGGCACCGGTGGAAGGACAATTGCAGCCATCACCTATGGAGAGCCTCTAGCCTTATCTTTGTCTGGAACATGGCGATGCTTTTGCGTTTCTGGTCAGCGTAATTTCTGCACCCTATGTCAATGACAGAACAACTTAGGTGTCTGGCGCGTGTGAGTCACGCATTCTTCAGTCATAATTTGCCGCAGGGCTGCATTAGATGACCGTCTGGTGCCAATCGTGTCGTTGGAAGGCAATCGGAAGGCAATCTGAATGCTCGGCAGGAGTGCTGAGGATGCTGTCGTCATTCCCGTTTTCGATGGTGAGCTCAAACTCCGACTTGTGAAGCCTTTGGGCAAGGTGACCGAGGCCTGCCGCAAAGCGCGGCCCGAGCCGGGACCAAGCGTTGCGAAACTGCTGCAGAGGAGCGCTTGTTCACAGAGCTGCCGTATTTGGAAGCGGAGGCGTGGGCTGGAGAAGTCGAAGCCAAAAGGACATGTTTTTGGTATGTTGCCGGTCTCCCCTTGTGGTTTGGTCAGGTCGAGGAACGGTCAAGGCTGGCGCTGGCCGCAGGTACATACTGGTCCATGCAAACTTATGCTGATTGAATTTGCCATCTATGCGGGCGGCCAAGCAACCGCACTCATGCATTGTGAGGACAAAAAGATCCCGATGCAAGCTTCCCTTGCTTCTGAAATGCTTTGTTGTGTTTGTTGCGAGTTGCCAATGCTGTACTTGCATCCTGCGCCTGCTATGTTTCAGATTGTTGGCTTCAACTTTCAATCTGTTGTAGGTTTAGTGTGAAGGCATGGCGCAGGTGCGCCGCAGCCGACATTCAGTCCACCATAGTCCCTTTTGCGCTCCCCTGAAGACAGCTGTGATTTGATTCCTGTTGCAGGTGGAGAGGGTCTCCGGTCTTTCCGGGAGCTTCTACTGGGCATGTGGGGCAATTGCTTTCTCGCATACGGCCATGCTTGCGCCCAGCTGTGGATGGCTGCTGCCCCAGTGGGCTTGGGAGTTCTGCCCTGGCATTCCGTGGGAAGAGATTGTGGGCCCGAACCCCGGTGACACTCAGTGATCTGCAATTTGTGTGACAGATGGGGGTATCCCAAAAGTGGGGGTATTTTTTTGGGGGTCCCCATAAAAAGGTATAGTATCTTGGGGTCTATATTGGGTCCCCTTATTTTGGGAAAGTACCAGATAAATTAACATTGTCAAGCATTTCCTTTTGCTCAGCCAAGCGCCTGATGCCGGCTCAAGCTAGAGAAGCAGGCTACATTTTGTTTCTGCCAAGTTCGCTAAGGATTTGACGGAACTCAGCCACCTTCTGAGACAGCTCATGGAGGTTGGCTGACCGGCAGGCTTCATTGTGGATGCTTCAGATGTTACTGCTAAAGGTGCTGCCTGATAGCGCCGCAGTGCAAAGACCAAAGAATCCGAGAGCTTGACCAGGGTGGTCAGCAGTGTATGGTTTGCACTAGCGAGCTATAGGACTATAGGATGAAGTGGCGGCAAGCGGCGACGTTTTCGCAGGCACCTTTTGCAGTGTGGAATCGGTCCTTGGCGATGTGAAGCTTACAGCGGCATCCGATTGCTCAAAAGGCTTCCCAAGGTGCTAAGTCCGTCTGTCAGATTATTACCTCGCGTGTTCAACGCCAGAGGACTGGGACGAAGAGGGCCAGTTCTTCCTCCAGGGATTGCAGCCACTCTCCCAGCAGGAGGACAGCGCTGCTTGTGTGCACGCAGCCTGTACAAATTTGCGCGGCTAGTCGAGAGTTTCTCACAAGAGAATATCGTCTGCCCGGCGAGGACTTGCGGCCAGATGCAGACAGCGGCAAGGAGTGATTTGAACGAACTAGATCCTCACGCTTTCAAGATGCGAGGCTGCTTTTTGAAAGTGTAATCGAACCGTCATCCTTCCATGATCTTCCGTTCATTGTACTGTATGTGGCAAGAGGGTTATTGGACCCTCGAGTTGATATGAAAAAGTGGCGGGAATTATGACGTGAAGGAAGCATTCCATAGCTTGAACTTTACCAGAAGGGTGCTTGGGATGGCGTTCCAGGGGTTCAGGGCCAGGGATGCTTAAGCGGTTTGGAATTAACCGAACACGGGAAATCAAACCTCGATACTCTGCTTGGCTTCTTCCCCTCGACCACAATTAGGCGGCCGTCGCAGGACACGGCCTTTCAGGCGATTGTGGACTTCTTGGCAAAGAACGGGGAGCGTTATCCTCTGGACGTCGTGGCGTGCAGTACAATAATTAATCGGCTAGAGCTTAGCGTGTGACTGCCACTCGAAAATGTCGATAGGTTGGTGCAACCAAGGGATGCGAGCTGCTTGGGCAGCTCAATAGCCGAGGTCCGCCATCAGCTCTCTGCCAAGCAAGATCCGCAAATCAAGGAAGCAACTGAAGAAAAGGCCTTGCCCTTGGCAGAATAGCTGTTGTTGCATTGCAGGCTTGGAGCATGTGACTTTTGGGCATGCGTGGGGGATACGCTCGGTCTGGGTTAATCTGTTACCACTCGCCGGCCTCGGCTGTCAGGATGCAGACCACAGAATGGAAGCTCCCCTGAAGCACTCACCTTAAGGGCCCAAGTACCTAATAATCATACACTTACCCAAAACCTGTATTGTAATTACTATTACGCTAAACCCAAGTACCTAATTGTTGGGTACTTGGACCCTTAGGGAGGGGCAGGTTCCTAAGTATTGAGCTTTGTAATTCCCTAAGGGTCCAAGTACCCAATATTTAGGTACTTGGGATTTAGGTAATAGTAATTCTAGTACAGGTTTTGGGTAAGTATATGATTATTGGGTACTTGGACCCTTAGGGTTTACTATTAGCCTTAACCCAAGTACCTAATGGTTGGGTACTCGGACCCTTAGGGACATACAAGGCTCGTTTGACCAGCGCTCCTGTGTCTGGAAGGAACAGGCTGCAGCGCTCCAGGTGCAAAACAACGTGGCACCGGAGCTCTCGGAATACTCGAACCCTAAGGGTTCAAGGACCCAAATAGGGCTTTAGGGCCCAAATACTATAATATGAATGGTATTTGGGCCCTAAACCCTATTATTTGGGTCCTTGGACCCTTAGGGGAAGTAAACCCTAAACTCTGCGTTTTGCATTTTCAGATCGAGGGCTTCACATTAAAAACCTTCAGATTGCGTGCTTCGCAAAAAAAAATAACGCTGAGTGCTTCCGTCTTTGACACTGAGTTTTTACGTTTTGCCTGAAAGGTATCTGACACCTGAGCTTGATCAGTGATCCATTCACGTGCGTATTGGCTATGTCTAGTTTCTTGCCTTCCAAGATTGCCGTCAAAGGTTCGAGTTCCCCTTCCATGCCAAAAGCGGAGGCACCAAGTTCTTTGTTTGCTCTCCTATACAGACATTCGTTGGCATTCCGGCGTTGAAGGAATCCCCAAGGGTCCAAGGACCCAAATAATAGGGCTTTAGGGCCCAAATACTATAATATAATATCAATGGTATTTGGTCCTATTAGTTGGGTCCTTGGACCTTTACCGGGATTGCTGTACGCAGCTTCCGGATTTTACGTAAGCCTGGAAGCGTAGACGCGTTCAATAGTTTCGCTGCAGCCTGCGCGGGTTCCAAATTCTCCAACCCTAAGGGTCCAAGTATCCAATACTCATATACTTACCCAAAACCTGTACTAGAATTACTATTACCTAATTCGCAGGTACCTAAATATTGGGTACTTGGACCCTTAGGGCAAGCCGTATGATGCGCGCTTTGTTTTGTCAATATGCACCCCGAAAATGGGAAACGATAACACGCTCACCAATTTTCCACTGATCCGTAGCCTAGAAAAGAAATAAAGACTGCACGTCATGCAACACCTTGTTGATAATCACGGCATTGTAAACGGTCAGTTTCCGTTTAACTAGAAGATATCAAGCTTCTTCAGGCTATTCGTAGGTCACATTCCAAGAGATAGGACATCCAGGGTTCAGGGATGCGAGTATATGTGTATACACATGTATATATATATATAGATAGATATATGTATATGTATACCCTAAGGGTCCAAGGACCCAAATAGTAGGGCTTTCGGGCTCAAATACCATGATATTAATGGTGCCTGGGCCCTAAAGCCCTATGATTTGAGTCCTTGGACTCTTAGGGGTATAATGTATATATTTATATATATACACATGTCAGTATACACTTGTTTAGTAGGGTCCTTCGCTTCAGAAGCCGCCGGCCCTACCGTAACTTCCTCAGTCCCAACACTGCAAGCAAAGCTTGAAACTTGCAACCCCAACCCGTCTTGGAGGCTTAGGGAGACGTGTAGAAGGCAGAATAGATACCAGCATTATAGTCTTGGGTAATGCCTAGTAAACATATGAATACCCAGCACCTGGATTATACTCATTATTACCCGAAACCCAAGTACCTAATTATTGGGTACGTAGACCCTCTGGGTTAATCATTGCCGCAGGTCTACAGCTCTCTTGCAGCACTTCTGAAAAGGCTGCAGCTGCACTATGCGAAGGCAAAGGAGCCAAAGGCATAGGATTTCTAAGGTTCTGGGCTTACAGGGTGACGGGTTAAGGGGTTTAGGCTTTACCTGGCCCCCAAAGTGTGTAGTAAAGTGGCCAGCTTGACTCTTTTGAAGGGTTTCGGGCCATTGTCTTACCTGCTTTTCAGGTGCAGGTAGGGCTTCTAGGGTTTAGAGTTTGAATCGTTCTCGGTAGAAGAATCAGATGTTGGGCTGGGCTTGGCCCTCCGGTTAAGTGTCAAGGCACCCCCTCAGGTACTTGGAACCCCAAGCCCCACGTTTACAGGGTTAGAAGTTGGTTATATTAGATAGTTTTGCTTCTTCCGGATTCCAAACCTTCCAACCTGTGCTCTCAAAAAAATCACGTTTTGACCAAAAGGCTTCTGCAACATGCCCTTGCGGAGAAGTGTATATGGTCCCCAATAATGACTTTTCGGGTAGGATAGAGGGTAGAAAGAGGGTCCTAAACCCAAAGCCCGGCACTATCAGCCCGAAACTCTAAACCCTAAACCCTGCATGTAGACCCAAATTTGGCCCCGATGCATCAGATTTCAGACGGAGGGTTCGGATTTTCTGCGATATACATACATCCATATATACATACATATTGGCTTAAACATATATGTATGGGTCAGATATCGATGTCAATTTAAGTCGGAGTTTTGGGTCCTAGCTTAAGTCCTGTAAGGGTTGTTGAACTCTGCAAGAATTATCCTTCTAGGATACGTTTCACTCTGAAGTGAGTTTCATTTGGTACCTGCAAGGCCTAACTGAAGTGTAGGGTTTCGGGGTTTAGGGTTTAGGTTGTTTCAATGCGTTGAAGTTTGTGGGCCGTACAGGGATTCGGATGACCTTTTGCCCCACAAGTCTATGCAAGTAAACCTTAAGCCCGTGATCGCTGACCCTTGACATAAGCTGCTTCCTCAAGAGTCAAACTTGTCCTACCGTCTCAGACTGTCAGCTGTGAGCGGAGCAAGCATATCACGCATGTTCATCGTTTTGGCAAGTTCTGCACTGACTTCTCCATAATAGTAGTTTCCATTTTTCCATTCTCCCCATAACAATCCCAATATAACCCTAATATAACCCCAATATGGCACAAACCCTAAACCCTAAACCTTAATCCCCAAATTGGCAAGCCTTGGGCAGCCACCTTTGGCTCAGCTTTCAGCGTGTGCTCCTTCCGGCAACCGGAGGCCAACAGACCTTGATCATCAGTGATATAACCCTAAGGGTCCATGTATCCAAGAATAAGGTACTTATGATTTGGGTAGTAGTAATTATAGTACAGTTTTGGGAAAGTGTAGAACCATTGAGTACTTGGACCCTTAGGGTAAGCGATTAGCAATCCCTTGCACAGGCCGCGATGGACTTGAGGAAGGAACCAGTTGCAATTGCGCACCAGTTCCTGCACACCTGTCGTGTCCCGAGCACGCTCGAAACACATGACATCCCCAGTTTTGGTGAGCTCAAGGATTTGCTGTCTTCTAGGCGAGGGCAGCGCAGGAGCCGAATTCTGTGAAAGTCTCCCATTGCGGGTATGCCTCTATAAGCCTTTAAACGTTGAAAGAAGGGCCACCAGGTCGGACTTGCATGGGACGAGACTTGTCACGACCAAGGCGTGCAGCGTACGTTACACTGTTACATGAATTGCTCCACGTGCGCTAAACCCAAGTTAAACCCCAAAAGGCGCCAACCCGAAAACGTTTTGCGCCCAGCACAGGAAATCCGTGAGCGCTAGACCCTCAACCCGAAACCCCCAAACCCCAAACTGTCACAGAAGGGGCTCTTAATCCGTCCTCGCATGTCTTTCATATAGACGTATTGAGAGGGCCATAGCCTGGACCTTAGATCACCATAAGGGTCCATGTACCCAATATTTAGGTACTTGGGATTTGGGTAAAAGTAATTACAGTGTAGTGTTTGGGTAAGTATATAATTATTTGGTACTTAAACCCCTAAACCCTAACCCCCAAACCCTACACCCCAAACCCTAATGATGATAGTACAGTTTTGGGAAGGTATATGAGTATTAGGTACTTTGACCCTTAGGGTCATAAGTTCTTCCCATCTCCTCTGCGTCCAAGAAGGAGCTGGCCTGGCTCCCTGATACGTCCTCGGGCTGCCAGAAATGTACGGTTTAGGTTTGTTTAGGGTTTAGGGTTTAGGGTTGAGGCCTGTGGCGTAAGGCAGATGGCTCTTGTATTTTGATCCTAAAGTCTGTGGACCACGCCAACTGTGCCTATTTGGATCCTCAGCGATGGTGAAGGATTTAGGGTTAGGATTCAGGGCTGGCGTTTAGGGTCAAGGGGTTGTTGAACCCATTTCACACGGCGCCACAGCTTCCCAGAACGAGGGCCCCGCAATTATGGACCCTCTTACACTAAACCCCAAGCCCCGAACCCTAAATCCCAAACTCCAAAACCTAAACCCCAGACCTAGTTTATATACTACAAGCTTATGGGTACTCCCCAATGGGGCTCAACCCTAAACCTAATATCTTATAAGCTTATGGATACTCACCAATGGATACAACTCTTGTCAAACGCCCTTCCAAAGGCTCCTGCGGGTTGGGTGCGATGTACTCGCAGGGTCAGAGGAGTGATTCTTACGCGTGTATTTTGGGGGGCCTAGGAGCTGCATGTAATGTATTTTGTGTATTTTGTTTATATATATACACATATATATATATACATGTATATAGATATATACATACACACATACAGTTTAGTGTTTGGGATTTAGGGTTATGAGTATATTTATCTGAATATGCAACTACTATTTAGGTACCAAACCGTAGCCTGAAACATGTGTGTAAACACGTGTACACATAGCTACTATTTAGGTACCAACGGCGCAGAGGGAAACTATTCGATCTATGGCCTTGACCACCTCCCCTTCAGAAGAAGCAAGCCCTCCACCTCCGCCATAGTGTGTACATAGGTATGCATATAAATACAATGGGCCTCATAATGCTGGTACGGGATTTGGAAATCTCACTCATTGGGGCAGAAGCTTCTGTTCGGGAGTTCAATAACGCTGCATCCCTAAACCCTAAACATCCCAGAAAGGACCAGAAGATTGGAAGCCTAACCCTCCAAACCCTCTAACCCCCTTAATCCCCCGAAACCCTAACTACCCCTAAAACCTAAACCCTTAACCCCCTAAACCCCTCAACCCTAAACATCCCAGGAACAGAGACCCTGACCCCCGAAACCCTACACCCTAAGTCCCTCAACCCCTCAACCCTAAACCCTCAACCGTAAACTCCTCAACCCTCAACATCCCAGGAAGGACCTGGAGATCTACCCATCTCTTCTCGGCTTGAAAGAAAGACACGACTGCCCCTCAGTGTGATCTGGCGGCAGGCACAGAGATTCCCAAAGGGGGTTTAGGGTTTAGGGTTCAGGGTGCTTGCCCAGAAAGCCCAACATCCTTTAGTTTGGGAATGTACCTTTAGTCATACCGAGGATCCTAGTAGCATGTACGTATGTTCACTTCTTAATGGTCATTGGGCTTTTTTTGGTACAGTAGGAGTTTAAAGAAGTGCAAATATCGTTTTGAGGTCTTTATGAGGTACCCGATTAAACATACAACGATGCAAGGAATTACGGTTTGAGTTATTGGTCACTATTCATGCCCGGACAAAGTCTACTTACAAGCTCAGGGGATGTAGTAAGTAGAGTATAAGCTACAAAGGGATTTAGAAGCAGGGCAACCCCACTCAGGGATTCATAGCATCATTTGCTGCTCACATACCATGCCCCCCCTGAGCCGTGAAATCTAGAAGAGAAGAGAGTAAAGGAACCACATAGTAGCGCCAGTGAAATCGACATACTTATATATATATATATTTATACATACGTATATTATCTATGTATATAGACCCAGTACGTATATATATATATACACACATACATACCCTGTATACATGTGAGAATATATGCAATATCAGTATCTGGACCCTTTGGATGTTTGGAAGTTTATCAAGTTCATGGGCCCTCTCTGGGAGTCCTTATACAGAGTGCTATATTGACCTAGGAGGGTTAGGGTTTAGGGTTTGGGGTTTGGGGTTTTGGGTGATCATGGGGACCCAAGTTTTGAGAAGCAAGAAACTCCCCGTTTAGATGGTGAACTAGGTATTCAGTGGTCTTACTATACATGGACAGGATCTGCAACACCGAGCTTGGTGCCATTTTTTCCTGAGAAGTTCTGTATACCTCAGGAGACCTTAAGCCCTAAACCCCGAACCCTAACAGCAAAACCTGTCCGAAAGCATGGAGCCTCAGTGAAACGGTCTTCCAATGGCAAGTGACCTACCCAGAGCTATCATGAAATGAGCTGCCCTGTCAAAACGAGTTCCTTATGGTCCTTAAGCCATAATCTCTAAATAGCAGTGTCCATGTTCTTTCCGATTCTTTGTATATTATGACCCTATATAACCCTGCATGTGCCCTACATAAGCCTAGAGGGGTTTGTTTACGCACTGCAATCCAAGGTTATGGCACGCGTCTGCGTTTTTACGTTTACGAACTGCGTGACTGGACGCCTGCGGGCAACGCCGAGCGAGGAGCAGAACTCAAGACTCCTAACGGGTCAAGGTGAGTAGTTCTTCATTGCAGGAGGTACCATGGCCTCCGATAAAGAAAAAGATTCTAGCCTCAGATGAATATAATCTCATGGGATTCGACCGCCCCAAAACCGGCTGGTCAGTTGCCTATGCAGTATACATTCACGCCTCGAAGTATGTGTGTAGGAGCCCATGTTGGGCCCAAAGTATGTTTCATACATGTGCCTGGACCCATTGTGTATATCTGTGTTGTTCTCCACCTGTCCCAAAACCGGGTCCTGAAGAAGTGGAAGGGGTACCTGAGACTGCTGCAAGAAGTCTACATGCTCGTCAGCCTCCTGTCTGCCTAGACCCTCCCTCTACTCTCCATATACTTTACATGCCCATTATTTGGGGCTCTATATATCCTCAATTGAAGTCACAAGGAGGGTCCTGATGAGCATGTGCCCAGGACATGAGGAAGGACATCTTGCCAGAGTTGAAACCTGCAACATGGGATATGCTTTGCCTCCCAAATGCCTACGTCAGCAGATCATGCAGCTATGTAATTTAAAGCTTCTTGCAGTAATAGTTCTATTTGATTCGCTACTTGTTCAGAATTTCCTCGCACCTCCAGAGTCCCACCACATAAGTCCCACCTGCGAAGATTGCTTGATTCATAGTGTTTTTTTCTCTTGTTTTTGCAGTGGTCGTCCCTCAGAGTGGTGTTGCTATTGCTGGCCTCCGCGACAAGTACAAGCTAAACCCTAACTAAAGTACCTTAACAGCAACCCAGCTTGTCCTGATGCTTGGCCCTCCCGATTTCAGGTGACAGGGTCTAGGTCAGCACATTGAGCTGAGCCAGTTCCAAAGCCCTAAGGTTTATAGGGTTTAGGTTCAGAGTGAGGAGTAAACCCTTCACCGTATCCTGCATCGCTGTAGTCGAAGTGCTCTTGCAGGATGAGTGGTCTTGTAAGGACTGGACACCCTAACCCTCTACTCGCAGTGACAGGGATTAGTGGGACGACGTGGCATTGAATACAGAATACTGCATTGAGGTAGATCCCCACGAGGCCCGAAATACGACAGGCCCCCTTAAAAACCCTGGATATTTTTGCATAACCCCCTAAAGACCCTAAACCCTAAAGCCCAAAAACCACAAATCCTCACCCTACAAATCCCATAGACTCTAACACCTATAGACCACCCTCAAACCCTAAGCACTATACACAGAGAACCCTATAAACCCGAAAGCGCTGCAAACCTTAAATCCTCATTCTAAAACGACCCTAAACCCTATAAGTTCGTGACCTAAAGTCCAGATTCCCGGACCAACACGCAAGCCCTAGACTCTGCAAACTCTAAATGCTAGTTTCCATCAATAGGGGGACCCCAACATGGACCTACAATCCTTGTCATGGGGACCCCCAAAAGGGCGCCCAAATTTGGGAAAGCATGCTGTAAAAGCCCACGCTCATTTCATTTTGCATGTTCTTTCTCAATTTGGTTCTCCATTATCTGACACATATTTTCCCTAAGTAGACCCCGCCCGCCCCGCCCCTCCCCCCCCATATGACTTGTTTTCTGGGAAGCCTAGACTTAAAACCCTATACACCCTCAACCCTATATACCAAACCCCAAACTCGAAACCCTAAACCCGAAACCCTGGGCCCCCGAACTCCCCAAACCCTATACCCTAAACCTCCAATGCCTAAACCCTAAACCCCCAAATCCTTAAACCCTAACCCTAAACCCTATACAGGAGTCCTACACTGTCAGCATGGACAATGGGGCCTCGAGGCATTGATCCCGCACCTTTGCCGGCAGGGTTTATACAAGTTATTCGTGGTTTCAGGATATATAAACCCCAAACCCCAAACCTTAAACCCTAAACCCTATTTCAAAAAAATGGGGTTCAGAGCTTAAGACTCACGATGTCGGGCTTCGGGGTTTCAAGGATTTCAGCGTTTAGGGATTATGGGTTCAGAGTTTGGGTCGTGGGTTTCGGGTTGCAGGGTTTAGGGTTTCATGGTTCCAGGGCTTCGGGGTTCAGAGTTTAGGGCTCAGAGTTTAAGGTTCAAATTAGGCGTTTTTGGGTTTCAGGGTGCAGGGTTTAGGAGTTTTGGGGTTTCAGGGTCTATTCAGGCTTTAGGGTCTTAGGCTGTAGGGCAATGCCTAGGGAGCCCAACATTCCGCTTTTGGGGTCTTGTAGGTTTGCTTAAGGATTCAGCAAGATTAATGGGGTTTGATAGGGATTTGCAGTGTTCCATAAAGGTTTTTAAAGGGATTTTGTAGGGTTTAGGGTTCAGGGAACCAATATCACGAATATCCCTCCATGAGGGAAATTGAATTTCAGTCATATAAGGGTTCCTTGTATCACTTACCTGCCCAGACCTGCTTGAGAGGCAGGTAACTAATGCCGAAACACCTGGTTTTCAAAAAGAAAACCTGGCTATTGGAAGGTAAGAAGAGACCCGGATATTCAAAGCTTAATCATCAATCTTTTCAATTCCTTTGAGAGGCTCCTGTAACATTCTTGTCTGCTTTCTTACCTCCGCAAATGCCTCATGGTCTTTCTCAATTGCTCTTTGCTGCTCCATCCTGATCCTCTCACTGCACCTTAGCTCTTCCCTCAACTCCTTGACCTCATCGTCATGTTGCTGCTGCGTTCCTGGTTCCTCCTGTGGCTGCGTCTTTGCTTCGTCTAGTGACTGAAGCTCCTCAGTTCCGGCACATTTCAGAAGGCATGAGCCTCGGAGATGTGGGATATTGTTTTGCACAGTCAGGTATTGGTTCCGACAGGGATCCTGCCAAACCAGCAATGCTGAGGCGCGGGCGGAGCCGGTTAGATTTCTGTTCAGCGTTTGTTTTAGCAACGATTTTTGTCTCTGAGGGTAAACCATGGGCATGATGAGAACATTCATGGTACCAGTCACGACCATGGCAGCAGCAATCCCGTTCCCAACATCCCGAAGCCCAAAACCTTTGTTGGGAAGATTCAGGGCCAGAATAAGGCGTGACGTCCCAAGACCATTCTTGAGCCTAAGCCCTATATGCAAATAACCTGATCCTTGAAATCCTCACGTCAAGTACAGTGTGTGCAAAGCTGGTTGCTTTTTGGAGGTTCCGCTCGTATCAGGACTTAGTATACGGTTTAGGGTTTAGGGGGTCCTACTTGGAGGGTTGCAGATAAGAGTTTGCAAGCAAGTGGGCTCGTCTGGCATAGTCACCAGTACAGCTTCATATCCAAGATGGATGTGTCCTTATATCCCCATGTGTGACGATGGATCAGGTTCACAACCAGAGCCTGTCTCACCCAAACCAAGACCTCTTAGGTTCAGGGTTTAGCGTGCAGCGTCTGTCCCAACTTTGGAGGAAGCGTGTGCGAGAAAGGAGAACAACTGGGCGTGTTCCTGGTAATTAGGGACTCGCCCCTCGGCCACCTCAACAAAAAACCTGCGTTGCGGGGTCTGGGCAGAGCTTAGCAGATGCGACACTCGAAGTTCTCAGCGATTGTTGTTATGAGGGACTCCTTCAGATTGACGCATGCCCAACTGCATGTAATAATAGTTGTATTATTCATAGCAGTAATAATCTTAATAGTAAAAATATTAGTAGTACTAGTAATAGTAATAATAACAGAACACTAGTCCGTGTGTGAGGTCCTACTAGTATCAAAAGATCCGGCTTCCCTACAGTGAAACCTGTGACCGCTTTCCCGGTGTAGGCTAAAGACACATTACACCGCCTGCCCTCACCCGACCTCACCCTAAATGGTGCCTCACATCAGTTACCTCCAGGGTCCAGGTACCCAATAATCAAATACTTTGTTTTTTGGCAGTGGTCATTGTACAGGTTTTGGGTAGGTATGTGATAATTAGGTTCTTGAACCCTTAAACACCTAAACCCTTAAATTCTAAACCTTACAACCCTAAACCCAAAACCCTAAACCCAAAACCTTAAAACCTTAACCCTAAACCCCTAAACCCTTAATCCCTTAAACCCTTGAACCCTTAAACGCTTAAACCCCAAACCCCTAAACCCTAAGCCTAAACCCTTAAAGCCTAACTCCGTAGGGTAAGCCGGGAGGAAGCAGACTACTTCCTCGTACCCTGGCACAGCTGGTGCGATCGGATGATTTTTCGGATGAATCAGCCCTGTCCTTAGGGTTAAGGGTTTAGGAATTAGGGTTTAGGGTCCAGGGTTTAGGGTGTGTTTTTCTTTGAAAAGAAGAAGCCAGCTGCATCCTCAATGGTCCCTATACTTGAAGGTTTGAGGGGGGTTTAGGAACCTCTTACCGCTTGGCTGCAATCCTTCTCATACTTCCCTAAGGGTCCAAGTACCCAATATTTAGGTACTTGGGATTTAGGTAATAGTAATTCTAGTACAGGTTTTGGGTAAGTATATGATTATTGGGTACTTGGACCCTTAGGGCTTGGGAAGCCTACATTTGGCCAGCTTAGGGGTTAAACGCAGAGTGGCAAGCCGAGTTCCAACTATAGTTTCTACAGTTCCCATAAACCTCCTGGGGTGGACCCCAAAGCCCAAAGCGACTTGGGGAGACGTAGCCCCTCCAACCCTAAACCCTAAACCCTAAACTCAAAGTGAAGTCCAGGGAGACCTCTCAGGTCACGAGAGCCGGTGGGCGACATCTCCGCCGTGTATTTGGACCTCATGCGCCGCAAGGCTGGTGGCAGACAAGTGCCCCCCAGCCCATCGTCTTCGAACCTCCAAATTTTGCGGGGGTTCAGGGATTAGAGTTTAGGGTTTGGGGTGTGGGGTTTAGAGTTTAGGGCTGGGGGTTTACAGTTTGACTATTTTCATGGGTTTGGGGATGGTGTTTCACCTACTTTCGAGGTTCAGGTAGGGACATGAGCTGTAGTCTGAACTCCTCAAAAGGGGGGGGGGTTATGTAGGGGAGTATTATAGGGGTTACTAAGGGGGATACTAGGAGACTAGACTATAGCTCACATTTTGTAGCAAGAATCTTGAAAGAGGGCATGATGTCCCGGGATCAGGTGGATGTGCATGTTTATGGCTGTAACAACCAAACCGGCCATTGCAAGGTTCCTCCGAATGAAATACGCACGCTACGGAGCGATTGGACTTGTCGGCATGTTGGTCGTGGGTGGCCCGACTGTTCTCATTAGTATGACAGCTGAGGATGATATAGTGGTGTTCATATTGCCATGTTTCGTACGCATCATACAAAGACATATAGCTCATACCGTGCTCTTCTCAAAACTTACCTACTGGCCGGGAGCATGGGCGAGTAGATTCCGAGAAGACCGCTTGTAAAACACCCTGTCGCCCTTCAAACCTAGACCCTAAAACCCCTAAACCCTAGACCCTAAAACCCCTAAACCCCTACCCCCTAGACCCTAAACCCCTACACCCTAAACCCCTAAACCCTAGACCCTAAACCCCTACACTCCAGACCCTGAAACCTAAAACCCTAAGCCCTTGTTCCCTGTGGGGTTTGGGGCTTCAGGGTTTGGGGTTGGGGGTTCTGGGGATTGCTGGGCGGCGCGTGGGGGGGTGGATCTGGGCCGGGATTCTTCTTGTACTTTTAAGTAGGGGCATATGGCCCCTAACAGGGGGCATTCAGAGCATAATAGAGGGTGGATGAAGGGTCTAGGTAGATGAAAGGCTATTATGGGGATCCACGCCCCTGCTCCATCAAGCACCCACTAAACCCTAACCCCCTAAATCCTAAACCCCTACACCTGCACAGCGGCCTCTCTCTCGAAGGAGGACTTGCTTCCGCATTGGGACCGCCAACAGGGTCGCGACCACATCTTCATCTTCTCAGACCAGGGCAGCCTGGCCCCGGTCATAGGGTTCAGTGTCTAGGGTTTAAAGGGCCTATTGTTTAGGGGTTTAGGGTTGTGGGTTTTGGGTTTTGGGGTTTGAGTTTGATGGGTTGAGGGTTTTAGGGTTAAAGGGTTTTGGGGTTTTGTTCTTGGGGTTTTAGGGTTCACTGAGCTGTATTGTAGTGCTTTGGGCTTCAGGGGGCATCCAAAATTTCAAGGGGCCCCTTTTCCAATGGTTGGAGCGGAGGGTGTGAAAGACCACATGATGAAGAAGTGATATCCCTAACCCTAAGCCCTACGCTCGATTTTGGAGGCTTTGGGTTTCCCAAAATTGCGGTTTCTTATTGGTGCTCCCTAGAATCAGGGTTATGGGGTTTAGGGTTTGGTGATAGATTTGGTAATATTTGGTGGACATAGACCGGACCACCCATTCGAGAAGCACTTCATTTGCTGCAAGGCCATGTATACAGTTGAGGTTCAGATCCAGCATGACCCTAGGTACACTGAGCATTCGGTAATATGAAGGTCTGCTACCATAAGCTCATGCACTGCTTCAGTACCAACTATTCATCTGCCTAGGCCCTCCAAGTGCCCCTCACTACAGACTAAATACCTAGTATCTTTTTATGTAGAACCCCCATGTTGGGTACTTGGAGAGTCTAGGTAGAGGTATTTGGAAGGATCGGTTGAGGTGTAGGAGTTTAGGCTTCAGAGGATGTGTCTACGCCCATTGTTCCAGGAAAACCTTTCGGTCATATCCTACCCAAGGTCCATGTACCTATGTAGTAGATACCTGGGGCCCAAAAGGGTTCCTGCATGGGTACCTTGGGGCAGTATACCCTAAACCCTAAACCGTTTGAGATTCTTGCAGACAAGTACTATAGCTGCACGTGAGAAGGAGATTTGCTTCAGTCAGCGCGTTGTGTTCCAGATATGGCGTTTAGGCTTCAGGGTTAGGGATTTTGTAAACCCCAAACCCTAAACCCAAAACCCTGAACCCTAAATCCTAAATCATAGATCCTAAACCCTAAATCCTAAACCCTCAACCCTGAACCCCAGGCTTGTGAAGTTGGTCAGATAAGGCGACCCGCCCTCGCATTTTGCAAAAAGGCTCTACCCTCCCAAAACAACTCAGAGAGCCCAATGTCAGTCAATTAGGGAACATACCTTGAGGGATAGGGTTTAGCGCTTAGTTAGGGCCGCATATCCCTCAATCATAGGTATTGTATATACCTGAAACTATCCTAGTTTGATATGGGGGTATATCCCCTAATTGCAGGATATTGGGTCCTAAGCCCTCTACCCTACACCCTAGGGTATACTCTTCCTTCTGGGCATTCCAAAGCCCGACCCCGGGATCCTGAAAAGTACCCTTCCCAAACAGATATTGAACCCCAGACTCTTGTTCAAACCCTAAGGGTCCAAGTACCCAATATTTAGGTCCCTTTAAAGGGATATTTAGGGTTTGGGGTTTAGGGTCCAAGTACCCAATATTCAGGTACCTGGATTTAGAGTAATAGGAAACTACAATGTAGGTTTGGGGTAAGTATATGATTATTAGGTACTTGGACCCTTAGGGAGAGGGTTGATCCTGTGCGACCGTCCCAGGCATGAACTTCTTTCCGGAGCCTGACCCTGTGGTTTGGGGTTTAGGGTTTATGGGGCTCGCTGGAGGTTGCGTGTTGGTTGCTTTGGGGCCTAGGATCTTGCTGATTGATCTTATTGGTTGAAGAGCTTAGCTTTTGGGGGCTGTTTTCTGTTTAGTTCGGGGCTTCAGGGCTTGTGGGATTTGGGGTTTTGAGGTTTATAGTCTTGAGTTGGAACCTGAACCCTAAACCCCAAAGTCTTGAATTGGAATCTGTGGTTTCCTCTGGGAACTTGTTTGGAGCATGCCCGTCTTCGTAGGGTTCATTCTTGGGTTCCACGTTTTCTTACCAAAGCTTATACTACACAGGCCTAAATAATCAGGGTTTGCCGTAGCGTTTAGGGTTTAGTGCCTAGCAACGTTATGAATCTAGATTCCTTTTAGAGTTGTGGTATTGGGTATCCCAAGAAACCTCAACAAGATATAGGTAATCCCCAGACACTGTGAATTAGGCGCATTGTTTCTTCCTGTAGGTAGGTGGTTTTCCAAATACGGCCCTTAACCCAAAGACCTAAGCCCCAAAGCCCTAAGCCCTAAACCCGAAGCCCTAAACCCCTAAACCCTAATCCCTAAAACCTAAGCCCCGAACCCTAAACCCATGGAAGTTGATCTGAAGGTTCTTTGGGGTAGTCGTTTCGGTTTCTTACAGGTACAAAAGGAAAATGTTTAGGGTCGGGGGTTCAGGGTTTAGGATTTAGGGTTTAGGGTTTAGGGGTTTAGGATTTTGGGTTCAGGGGTTAGGGGTAAGTGGGTAGGGTTTTGATAACGGCAGCCTGGCTAACAGGAATGTTGATGAAATACCATCCATTAGGTTAAGTCCCCACCCCACGAATAGAGTACCCCTCGACCTACAGAAGAAGTGCAATGATGCAAGAATTGTGGATACAAGTCCCTTTTTGTGGTTGCATTGCTTACGCTAGGTGGCGTCTAAAGTTTATAGCTTACGAAAGACCCTATGACGCTTACTGGCCCTAAATGAGCTACAGTCTAAACTCCTTAAAGGGGGTTATATAGGGGATTATATAAGGGACTACTATAGTGGTTATTAAGGGGGATACTAGGAGTTTAGACTCAAATGAAGTTAGATTTCTGTTTGGATACCCATGCAGAACCACCCCCAGCCTTGAAGCGCCATGATCTCTGCAGGAGTGGCGTGATCACATCCCACACTCTGTGTTCGTGATGACGGAGGCGCGCTCAGTGTTTGGCCCTAAACTCTTTGGGCTTAGGGTTTTGGGTAACATTTTTAGATATTTGCCTGTCAGAGCGTGTAGAATGTAACATAAAGGTTGAATAGCTAGAATAGCATGTTTTCGGTTTCAGTTACTGGTTCTTTGTAGGGAGTAAGGGAACATATTATACAGAGTTATATAGGCATTATCTTCTCAAAATTCCTCATAGGAACCAGTACGTTAAGGGTTACCCTAAAGCCTACACCCTAAGTTTACGGTTTAGGGTTCACTTGAGGCTCCTTTCCCTGACCCTCCTGATACGCTTAGTAATAGGGGTATAGGAGGGTTGAGGGTCTTGGGGTTTCGTGGTATAATCAGGGTTTCTGGTTTAGGGTTCAGGGGCACAATCAGGATTTAGTTAGGGTTTAGAGTTTCGGGGGATGATCAGGTCTAGGGTTGAGGGTTTAGGGGTATATGGTCCCAAATATTGGGTATTTAGGGTATATAGAGGGTAGGTGGAGATTCTAGGAGTGCAGTTGTCACCATGAGGCCAGGAATTGCTCCCTTTGTTTCCATTCATTTGGCCCTTCGACTTTACAAAATGTGGACCCTAAACCCTGAACC
>CAJNIZ010042801.1:40360-60748 GCA_905231905.1 Symbiodinium pilosum
ACCCTAAACCCTAAACTTATATGGGGTTTAGAGTTTAGATTCCAGGGTTTAGAGTTTCGGGTCTAGTGTGTAGGGCAGGCCCGAACGGTTGATGGACAGAGTCCTCCTTGATCCTCTGCATTCAGCCTGTAGCACTGTAGCAATGATAATGCACAGCAATAGGGTTTAGTGTTTAGGGGAACCAAGGGTCTTGCAATATTTGGCCCATCATCAAGTATGAAGACAATTCGGTTTGCTCCGGGCAAGGACACCCCGACTTCTTCCGCTTCCGTCGCATGATGGAGGCTCTCTTGTTTTCTCGTAGACTTGCTGCCCCTCAGCGTCCAAATACTTAAGCTCCTTTCATATCTTTGGGTACCTGAAGCCCTTTATTTCAATACTTGGGCCCTGAGGTACTGCAAGATGGAGCGTTTTTAGTCTGGGTTCTGCGTTCAGGGCGCAAGCCGCTGGGCAAGTCTCGTTGAAAAAGGAGGCTTGTCGATTGCGCCTGTATTAGCTCTGATTGTCCCTAAAGAGCCTTCATGCCTGGGGGACCTTGGGGAGGGAAAGTGGAGGAACCCCAAAACCCTGTAAAGCCTAAGCCCCGTATAACCCCCTTTGAGGATGGCGAAAATCGCCTACTTTCGGGAACTCCCTAAACCCTAAACCCCAAACCGGTGGACAGGGGCAAACAGGTAAACCGTTCCGGCATCAGGTAAATCTCCCCACAGATCAGCGCGATCTCCTCTTCAACTTTCATGGCCAGCTCCCTGGAGTTTAGGCTTTAGGATTTGGAGTTTAGGATTTAGGATATGCAGTTCAGGATTTACAGTTTAGGGTATAGGGTTCTAAGTTTGGGATATAACGTTGGGGTTTAGGGTTTAGAGTTTACAGGGCTTAAAGTTTAGGGTTTAGAGTTTAGGAGTTATGGCCCTTGAGACCTGCTGCAGCCCAAGAAGTCTCAAGCTCATGAAGATGGTAAGTTCCAGTATTTCTGACATCCCTCCTGTTGATTCCTTGAAGGTGGACTCCCTGAACCCTTCACCGAGCCCAAAAAAAAAACATAAATCCTAAACCAGAAAGCTTGAACCCTAAGCACTAAAATGACTATAGCGCTGGGTGATTGCATGTGGCGTTCGTTCAAAAGACAGATTGTGTGGATAGTCCGGAACCCCCTCCCCGGCAGGCCTTTAACTCCTATCCCTAAGGGTCCAAAGTACACAATTGTCATACAGTCTCATAAAGTTAAGAACAGTTCTTAGCACAATAATCCCAAAGTATATGATTATTGTATAATGGACCCATTGGGTTTGTGCTCCTGCATTCCAAGCCAAGTCACTCTCAGCGCCTTACTCCTCGCTCCGTAAACCTGGCTAGCCGAAAGCGACTTCTTGGAGCCTGTTTACTAGCCCTGAACCTCTAAAAACCTAAGCCCTAAACCCGAAGCCCTACACCCTAAACCCTTTCAACACGAACAGGCTTTGCGGTAGTTTTTGCCCCGTTACTTGGAATTAGGGATGCGGGGCATGACGCGCACTACTGCATCAGGTGCCTCCTACGGTGCCATGCCCCCTAGTCCCTATAGTCCCACTTAAGTAGATAGACTATGGGGTTTAGGGTTTAGGGTTTCGGGTCCCCCTTAAATAGATAGCATATGGGGTTTAGGGTTTAGCGTTCAGGGTCCCCCTATAGTAGATAGAATATGGGGTATATAGGGATCTTAATTATAATTTACCCAAAGACATGTTCTATCTACTTAAGGGGACTATAGTTGCATAGCTATACGTATAAATGCCCTCAACTACGATCTATAGGAATTATGGCCCAGGACCCTCCTTGTACCTTTAATTGGGGATATATGGCCCCTAGTAATGGGTATTGAAGGTATATAGAAGGTAAATGGAGGGTCTAGGACTATATCTATCCCCTTCCCATTCTAAGTTACGTAAAGCCCTCAACCCTGAACCCATAGCACGAATTATTACTTAGGGGCCCCACATTGTATGCGTCAACCCAGCCAGTACGGCTATTCCCTTCCCCCACATGACACCCCACAAATATTTTGTGTGTATATATATATATATACATAGTCATGCATTCCCTCAATATATAATGGTACCACATTGGGGGCTACCATTAATTAACCGGGTGGGTGGGGCTTGGGGACTACAAAACTGTTGACTTCACGGGTTCGACGGACCGAGTCAGTGACAACGTTCCTCACGCCATGAAAGTGTATGAACATTCATGTTCCAGCACTTCCTGCCGTAGATTCAGATTTGGGTCCATTCCTAAACCCTAAATCCTCATACATGGACCTAAATTCTGTTTGATGTTCCATTTGATGCTCCCTACTGCAATTGCAAGAAGGCCGCTGAAACCTTAACCCCTATATCGCCCGTTGCGAAGCTATATAGACCCTAAACCTTAAATAGTAGGCTCCATGTCTTTCCGCCACTCATTTTCCTGGAAAGCCTAGGCCGAGACCGGTAGAACCCCGTTTCCTAAACAGCCAAAAACTCTCAACAACTGAACCCTACCAGTTTCTAAGCCCGTCCTAAATCTTGTAGCGGCTTGCCTCCTGGCTCCAGGGCGACATCCAGGTTTCGGGCCTAGCTACTACAAGGCCTGGTTGAAGAAGCTAACCTTTGATCCCTAAAGTACTGTATGACTGCAGGGGTTGTGTAAGGGTTAAACACTATCGTCCTTTATTATAGGGACCCCCAAATAGAAGGACTGTGTGGTAGTTTCCCAAAATATGGGGACAATATGTTAGACTCCAGAACGGTCTCGTCCTTATAATAGGGACCCCAAAAAGAGGTACCCCTGATTTGGGGACCCTAAGCCCTAAATCCTAAACCCAACACCATTAGAAATGCATTAGCTTTTTGACCCGAAAAAGTAACAAAAAAGGTTGAGGGTTTAGGATATTAATATCTAACATGGGCCCCCAGCCTTTTTAGGGGCGGATCTAGGATCAGCTAAGGGTTTATCTGGATCCCCCCCAAGTGTGTAGAATCATGGCTTCTTGCCTATGTTTATGGGTTTTGGGCCAATGTTTTGAGGGCTAGAGTTGGGGCTTAGGGCATAAGGTTTTTGGGTGTAGGCTGTAGACTTAGGGTTTAGGGTTTAGGGTTTGGGGTTCGGAGTGTTTAGCGGGGTTTCAAGTTGGGACCAGGATACTCCCGTAGGGCTTTTGGTTGCTGATGTCAAAGTATACATTACATGTTCACAAATTCTCCAAACCTACGATGGACGCTAAAATCGCTAAAAACCCTGCATGGCCCAATGTACCTTGTACGTTAGGAATTATGCTATACTATTTTATATTGAGGTTGCGCAGTTATTCTCACAGTAGCCTTTTCGTTTTCTTCGCTCAGGAGCGCTCAAAGCTATTAGCTCAATAGCGCCTAAGCGTCTTTTATGCATCCAAAACTAAACCCTAAGGTTGAAGCTGTTTTGGGGAAAGCTCTTGTGCATGAAGAGTTTCAAAGGACCATCTGAGGTTATTTGGGGTTCTAAAAGCTTGTATAGGGCTATGGGGTCATATAGGGTTATATACGGGTATAATCAAACGAAAAAGAAAGGAGAAATTGAATGGAAACTGGTCCGGGGCGGTTTTGAGATTAGTTTGCAAGGTTAAGTGTTTGCTAAGCTGTATATCTGCCCTCACACTTCTGTCTAATTGTACAAAGTGCACCCCTTGCCCCCTTCCAGTCATTGGTCCCGCCCGAGTCTCATGGGTTCCCCTATTACCCCCGATACTACCCCCCGCCCCCTAGGTTTCTGTTGATTAGCCTTGCTTGTCCTCTGGCAACCCTTAATTCACGGGAACTGCGAAAGTAGTATGTTAGTAGGGGAGCCCAGGAAACTGGCATCTAACTGCCGATTCCAAAGAGCAGGACAACATCGTCCGGGGCAAGATCATCGATACCTTCACAGGATGTCCCTTCATGCCGTGGCCCTTTTCTTTCATGTGAAAGCTTCCGGAAAAAGGACCCTCAGAATTCAGAAGCGGCACCCTAAGCCATAAGTCCTAAGCCCCAAACCCTAAGCCGCCCCTCTATGATGTTCTTATCCTGCTATCCCAAGCGTACTCAAGTTTAGCCTTATCTGAGACGCCATAAGAGTCAGCGCGTGCAGACCCATATCAGAGCTAAGTCCGGGGAATGCCTAGTTTGTTTTTCTGGGTGGGGGGGGTGCGGTGAGAGGAGTCTAGGGTTTAGGGTTCAGGTTCTAGGGTTAGGGGTAGGGTTTAGGGTTAGGGTTCAGGGTTTCAAAGCAGCTGCGAGTTTTTGATGTTGGTTCTTCCGACACCAGCCGCAGAAGTCTGGAGCGTCTGCTATCATGCTTATGCCTTCTCTTGTACTAATCGAATAAGTTTAGCTGTATCTTGCGCCATTGGGGTTGCTGCGCCACTTAGTCTCGCCCAGCTTTGAGATCCGCGTTCATGACGACCACGTATATCCCTAAGGGTATAGGGACCCCAATAGTAGGGTTCCAGGGCCCAAATACTATAATATGAAGGGTATTTGGGCCCTAAAACCCTGTTATTTGGCTCCTTTGGACCCTCAGGGATTCCCATACGGAATAGTTGTTGTCGTATTCAGTTTTTGTTGAGTGTATTGGTGAGTGTAAATGTTGGTTCTCCTGTTGGGAGGCCAGTTTAAGAAACAAAAGATCCCAACGCCCCGAATGCTCAACGACTGGTGGTCCCTACTTACAGAACCCCATAGCTGCCTAAGCCCAAATTGCAACCTTATAGGTCCCCGGGAATAATATCTTGAGAAATCCTTCTTTTGTATCCCTGGCAGTATTGGGCTCCATGGGTACTTTCATGAGGGTGTGGGGGAGGATGTAGGGGGAAACTTCATAAGGACAAGGAATAGTTAAAGGCTAATGAAAGCTCTTATGGTGGTACCCTCCGGCCCCCTGCGTCCCTCCCCCCACTCCTAGAATCTACTATAACCTACTAGAAGATACTCTAGTACACGATAATACACCATATAGTATCTAGAATATACTAGTGTATACCCCTAAGGGTCCAAGGACCCAAATAATAGGGTTTTAGGGCCCAAGCACCATTAATATTATAGTATTTGGGCCCCAAAAGTCTATTATTTGGGTCCTTGGACCCTTAGGGTCTTAAACCCGGGATCTTAAAACGCTGAACCCTAAACCCTAAACCCTAGTATAATATAATCCACTATAATCTACCCACGGTACGTTGCCGAGCCAAGCTGCCAAGCTCGTAGGAGTCCATGGCGTGAGCGTTGGCGGCTTTGTGGAGGGATACTTCGAGATCATGGGCCCCTGGGCTATAGGGTTCAGGGTGGTTTAGGGTTTAGGGTTTAGGGTATGGACCGGAGGGGTTGGGTTTATGGAAACTACTATAATGGGGTTATATAGGGTTTAGGGTTTAGGGTTTGAGGGTCCATGGGCTATGGACCGGAGGGATTGGGTTTATGGAATGGGGTTTTGGGGTTTGGGTATGGGGAATTAGGATTTAGTAGACAGGTTGTGGAGCCACCCACATGTGGTTTTTAGGGGGGGTTGAGCATTCAAGGTTTTGGGGGCCAGGACTCTAGGACGCCCTGTTGAATGTTGGGGATTGGAGGACAAGGGGTTTGTGGGAGAGTTCGCCTTTTGAGGACGTAGTATTCAGGACTTCCGGTCTGTGCATAATAAAGAAAGGTTTTGTGGCTATGCCACACTCTGCGGCACGGTCTCATGCGGTTGCATTAAGTTTGAGCTTGCGACTGCATCAAGGCGCAAGCTTTGTATCATGGCCCTACGTGCCCTAAACCCTCAATGCCAAACGATTCAAGGCATTTGTAGAAGTTGCATGGGACTTCTGCACGAACATCTTGACAGATTTTCCTCAGTGGGACCCATCATCTCCCTATAGGTCCCTATCCACCAGTATATCCCATAAAACTCTGTATGAGTATGGGTGTAGGGTTTAGGTGTATTGGCCTGTCTGAATATGTGTTTAGGAGGGTATAGACGCTTTTGTGTGCCGAAGACCTTGGAGGTTCCAACTCTGGAAGTGACCAGGGTTCAGGACTTAGCATTTAGGGTGAAGGCTTTTGCTGTTAGGGTATAGGATTAAGGGCTTACACTGTGACACTCACCGTCCAGAAGCCAGCAATACTTGTTGCTCTGTATTGGGACGTGCGCGCCCGTAAGCCCTAAACTTTAAACCCCAGACCCTAAACCTGTACAGGGCTAATCACCCCAAGCAATCCCGGATGAACGCGTCCAGACAAGGTGCGTCGCACTTCTGCCTGGTGCCCATGGGTACCTCCTCATGGACAAATCACCTCTACGAGCCCCTCGGAGAATTTACCCACTCAGGGCTTCAGTTTGGCCTACGTGGACCCACAAACTGTGTAGAATAGCGGCTTTTTGTTGGCTCCTTCGATGTGCTTGGATCATGATTTTATAGTTGTTGTTGAAGTCCAGGTAAGGTTTTTGTGGCTTAGTGGATGTGGCTTTCAAGCTTTGGGGGTGGTCTGCGCGCATGAGGACATTGCAAAACCGCTAATTTCAACCCATGCATTCTTATGATCCCAGAAAGTTGAGGGACTTCCGTTCGAGCCCGAATTTGAGATCCCAAAACACTGGATGCATATACACATCTGTATGACGGAACTTGTATTTGTTATATGTTAACCCCCAAGCCAGATCTTACTTGCTCAGACGTGTATATGATATGTCATACTCCAGAAGTAACCCTAAGCCTCAATTCCAAACTCCAAACTCTAAACCCGAAACTTCAAACCCTAAACCCGAAACTCCAAACCCCAAACCATAAACCCCAATTCATAAACTCCAAAGCCTCAGGCCTAAACTTTAAACCCTAAACTCCAAACCCTAAACTGTAAAGCCCAATTCCTAAAGTCCAAACCCTCAAGGTACAGTCTTGGAGTCACACCACACCCTGGATCCCCCTAATCCGCTCCCTCTAATATTACCACCCCTCCCCCTTAAAAGGAGGATACTAGGAGTTTAGACGATGGCTCATACGGTTTATCATATTCATGGACCGCCCCAGGGCTTAGGGTTTAAGGTAAAGCAACGCAGTCCGTTGCATCACAAGCAGAATCTGCAAGCCAGTTTTCCATGATTTGCTTTACATCATGCCATAACCTGTCGGACAGCCAGCATGTGTTAAAGTAGCTCATACTCAGTCTGAGTTACGCCTGTAGAAACCTTTGAACCATACCGTCACCGCCCAACAACCCATACTAATGATAGCCTGGATGTCCACCTTTGGGGGGTAAACGGCTAGTATCATGATATGTGTATTTGGGAGGCTTAGGTACCTTACTCTAAACCAAACAACCCTATGCTCCGTATACCCCTAAGCCCCACATACTCAGCCTGCAGTTTCCAGGTCCTTTTTTGCTGGGTGCATCCCAGTCATCCTCAGTCCCTGACCTGCAGTTTTTGCAAGGTTGATGTAAGGGTTTAGGGTTTAGGGCCTTTAGGGTTTAGGGTTTAGGGCCTTTAGGTTTTTGGGCCTTTAGGGCCTGTAGGGTTTAGGGTTTAAGGCCTTGAAGGTTGAGGGCGGTGTTGCCCTGAGGGTGGAAGTACCCAATAATTGGGTCCCTCTAAAGGGATATCTAGGGATGTATACGGTTTTGGGGTTTAGGGCCCAAAGGGTGCAGTGCCCAATAATTAGGTACTTGGGAGTTCGGTAATAATTGTAATTGTAGTACATGTTTTGGGTAAGTATATGATTATGTGGTACTTGGACCCTTAGGGTTAAGCCCTAAGACAATGTGTCACTGTTGTTTTTGTTATTTAGGGTTTGGGCCCTAGAATTTGGGATTTAGGGTTGCCTACCTAGAATAACCCGTTTAACGGCTCTTCGCACCTCTTTATAACCTAGTTACAAAGTCCCCTGAGCCTCTGAGTTGTAAGTGCGTGTTGCCATTCCATGGAGGCACTCAGACCGCAAAATCTGGACCTTCCAATGTACAATGTACCCAAACCCTGAACCCGAAACCCTTGTGCGTTCTTGCAAGAATCATGGCAGGCTTTTTTAGGGGCTAGGAGGGGTTTGCTCGATCCCGGTTAAGTGGAGGACAGGGTAGCCCCTCACACACGCGCGATTGAGGGCGTAGGGTTTAGGGTTTAGGGTTTTGGCTCGCCCAAGAGGAGACCCTGCAAAGACTGCTGTCTCTACAAACGAGAAGCCCTGGCGCTTTGGCTGAAGCGATATGCAGTACCAAGCCCCAAATCCTGAACCGCCCCCAGAAAAGCCCCCCAAGCCTAGAAAAAACTCACATACTTGGCAAGGCCCGAAACCCGATAGGAGAATTTGCCACAACAGGAGGCCTCAAAGGACGCTGGGAATATATGGGGGCTATAAAGGGGTTATGGGGATCCTCATTAGGGATTATACAGGGATAATTTTGAGACGTACCCATGTAGCTTTGATTGCTTTCTGGAAACTTCAATCAAGTTACCATTGTATGGATTTGTTTTAAATAGTTGGGTTTTCTTAGAATGGCAAACTGATTGACATTTCCCAACATTAGCCCAGTACAATCCTGGGTCGCTCAATGTAGGTGCTGACTTAAACCTCATACCATAAACCCTAAACCCTATTTCCTAAACCCTGAACCTTAAGTAGGTGATGATTTCGGAATGCCTTTCGATGGTGACATTCGCTGGGAAGATTTTTCCATCAAGTGCCTTGCCTGCGCTGTGTAGGTCTGAAGGTCGAAGTTCCATATAGGGTTTCGGGTTTAGGGTTTAGGATTTAGGGTGGGGATCCATAGGATAGGTTGGCATGCATGAGGGTGTATACGGATATCAGAGATCTTGAGGATTTAGGGGTATTCTCATAATGGAGAGACATGTGGAAAAATGGATGGACAAGGACGCGTAAACTGGGTGCATAGGGATGTACAGAGGTCTAGGATGTGGGTGCGTAGGATGTTGAGCTTTTGTGTGTTAAGGGTTCATCAGCATGTTGCCGGAACAGCGGAGAATCAAATGAACAATGGACGTTGAATTGCAAACTGAGGGTTATGGGGCTATGCAAGGGTTGATGGACAGTAGAGTGTAGCGTAACCCTGGACACTTGAAAAAAAAACAAAGAAAGGTATCCCAATAGTAGGCACATTGCCCTAAACCATTCGCTCTGAACCCCCTAATAACATACAACCTTAAACCCTGTTGGCAGACACATATGTAACCCTAGACAGGCTCCCATGCATCATGGCGTTCCAAACTACCTTCTGGTAGTAGGGGAATCTATGAATGCCTTTCTGGGGACGATGTGTTTTGCTTTGCGCGAGAGTCTAAGTCTACGTACCAAAGAATCATATGATGCTTCAATCGCCCAGCCTACAGCTGCTACCACAGAAGCCCCAGGCACCTTGTTGTCATTCGGTCAAACGCTTCTCGAAGTTTAGGATTCAGGGCTGTCTGTTTGTTTAGAGCTGAAGGGTTCAGGGAAGTGGTTTTTTTCAGTTCAAGGCTTCGCGTTCAGACTAGGTGAGTGTGTCAGAGTGAAGCCATGAAGCGGCCGCATGATCTCGATGACCTCGACGGCGTGTGGCAGAACATGCACGAGCTGCACAAGCTGTTTCAGAAGCTGGAGACAAAGCTGGAGACCGAGCTTGGCTCGATTTAGAACGTTGAGCAAAGACTGCCTCGCTGACGATTCTGAGAAGTCCATGGCTTCGCTGCTTTTTTGGAGACGGCGCCCATGTGAGCTAGAGTCTGAACTTCTTAAAAGGGTGTATATAGGGGATTCTATAGGGGAATATTCAAGGGATTAATTCAAGGGGGATACTAGGAGTTTAAATTATATCTCAAGTCATACTTTTGTGAGAAATAGCTTCCTGCCGATTTCCCCAGGTGATGTACCAACCCTACACCCTAAACCCTAAACCCTTACCCTGGGGTTCAGCTTTGAGCTTCAAAGTAAAGGGAGTGAAATGGACCCCCCAAAACAGGGAACCCCCAAGAATATAGTTAGGGTATAGGGTTTAGGGTTAAGGGTTAAGGGGTAGGAATAGAATAATAGGAGCAGAAGGACCCTGATAGGTATGTTCCTATGCTATTCCTCCTATATTCTTGGGGTTTTCCGTTGTGGGGTTCCCATGTTATTCCCTTTACGTAGCCTTCCCTAAACCCTAAACCCATAGCCTAAAGCCGTGATCGTGAGCATGTCAATCTCGGCCCCCAAGGCTCAAAAGCCCCGACATGTGACCAGGACACTTCGGTTTAGGGTTTAGGGTTTACCTTGATTTGGGGCTTAGGGTTGATCTCGATCATGGCCAACAACTCAATTTGAGTAGTATTTTATTTGGGGATACTATGGTACCCAATATAGAGTCAGATTCTATCCTCCTTTTGGGGTATAGTATTTTATATAAGGGATCTAACCTTATTGGGTTTAACCACCAAAAACAACACTACTCATGTGACCAGGACACTTCTTGTACCTTGATTTGGGGCTTAGGGTTTAGGGTTTAAGCTCCTGGGTTTTGGCTCAAATACTTGGTATTTCGGGTATGTAGAGGGTAGATGGAGGGCTTAGGGAAGCTTACTCTACGGGCCTAAGTGCCCACTAATCTTAAGCTACAGTTCCTTCTGCCACAAGCCCAAGCACCTTACGTCAAAGCATCTAAATAGTCTTCAGTCTAGATATGGTTAGAAGCCCAGTATGAAGTAAATACCGAACAGTAGGACCCTACACCTTTGAACCCTAAGGCCTGCATACACCCGGAACCATGATAGCGTCCCAAAGAGGAGCCCGTAAAATGCCACACTGCAGGTGGCCAATGGCCGATGTAGATATGGACCTGCGCCCAGCCTGCAAGGGGAGATAGGGTTTAGGGTTCAGGGTGTAGAGTTTTGGCTTCAGAGGTCAAGGTTTAACGTTTAGGGTTCAGGGTAGGGGGGTTCGGGTTCAGGGAAAAGGGTTTAGGGTTTAGATTTCAGGGTTTTGGGTGCAAAGGTCAAGGTTTAGCGTTTAGAGTTTAGGGTGCAGGGTTAAGCGCGAAGGTTCAGGGTTCAGAAATGAACGCGCAACCCAGAGCAGACTCAGGAAAGGGAGAGACAAAGGGGCAATGGGGGAATGCATTGTATATAGATTTGCATTCATTATGCATGGCACGATAGGGTTATGTAAGGCACTCCCGCCTGTAATTGTCCTAGAGACAATGGGAGGCGTTCTTGTAAGATACCCTTATGAGAAAGACAGAGGAAGATGATGGACTGCAATGGGATTCCTTACAGTTTTGCGGGATGCACGGGGCTGGCATAAGCGAAGACACTTTAGCCGTTATGATAGGTGCCCACACAAAAGGCCCCTAATTTCTGAAAAAATCAACCCTTAGAGAATGATATAATGCAAGCTTCCATGTCTGTTCCATGTTGTTTCCTCTGCATATGTATATCGGTTGTATATATATATATGTTGGTATCATATTTATTCCCGCATGGCAAGCCACATGTCAGAAATACCTGGTACAGGTCTTTGGGGCGATGCCGTGCTGTTGTGTCAGAATTCCAAAGCCAACTTCCAGACCACATGACCTCTAGTCTAAACTCCTTAAAGGGTTGGGTTTAGGGATTAGGGTTTAGGGATAGGGTTTAGGGTCTAAACTCCTCAAAGGGCGGTTATATAGGGGATTATATAGGGGACTACTATAGAGGGTATTAAGGGGGATACTAGGAGTTTAGACAATGGACCACATCAACAATGCACGTAGCGACGGCATTCCTATGTGCATCTAGCTACCCAAGGAATTCTTGAGCATATTGGCCTGGAATATGAGGGGGCTTAAAGTACATCCCTATACCCTAAAACCCTAAACCCTAAATTTACTAACCGGGTGAGAACTGCCCTGAGTCTGTCAGCAAGCATTCCTAACACGGTACGCACTCGGCAATCCCACGCACTGTCGGTTTAGGGTTTGGGGTTTCAGGTTTAGGTTTTAGGGCTTAGTAATGGGTTTAGGGCATGGGGTGTTGTCTTCTACTCGCTTTCCATAGCAGCGTGGTATATGGTTTGTCTCGACGCCCTACGACGTATGTAAGCCCTATAGACCTATCTACCTAGACCTAGACCCTCCATCTACCCGATCTACCCGCTATTATACCCTTAATACCCATATATCCCAAGTTAAAGGTACAAGGAGGGTCCTGGTAGGCTCTTCAGGACAGCTCCCAACAAGGAAGTGAGTGTTTGCGGCTATACCGTTTCCATGCTGCTGGGGTTTAGGGTTTAGGGTTTCGAATTTTTGGGAAGCGGTTTTGTAACGAAAGCTTGTCAACTTCGAATCTCATCCCTAAGCTAATGGTTTAGATGCGCGAACATTGGGTTGTAGGCCCCAGATATTACAGTCTCAATGGTTTCGTCACCTCAACAACCAAATTTGTGGACACTTGGAGTAAGTGTCAGCCCCTTCGAAACCTACACCCTAAATCCTGAACCCCCTTAACTCTAAACCCTAAACTCTAAAACCTAAACCCCAAAACCCTAAACCCTAAACCCTAAACCCTCAACTCTAAAAGCTACAGCCGAAACTTCCAAGAGTTGATCCTACCCAGGTACGACCACTTGCTGTCAATACCACGCAGCACTTTGGTACGGCCCCTCACTTGCAACGAAAGTTGGGACAGTTCATGTGAGCCATAGTCTACACTCCTTAAATGGGGCTATGTAGGGGATTCTATAGTGCTTGAGGGGGGTTATATAGGGGATTATGTAGGGTTTAGGGTTAGGGGTCTCAGCTCCTTAAACGGGGTTATGATATAGGGGATTCTATAGTGGACTACTGTAGGGCTTATTAAGGGGGATACTATTCAGACTACGGCTCAAGTTAGGGGTTGGTCGTTTTTAGCTGCTGCGGATACTGCAAAGAGAAGATTTGCAGACACAATAGAAGTCTAGTGCTGGGCTTGCAGGTTTACAGAGTAGAGCACTGTTGGTTACTATCGCATCATATTGAAGACCGATATTAGCAACAGTCGTTTCATTTTGCATACTTGTTCTGTGAACCAGCATTACCCTAAGCATCAACATCTCCCAAAGTAGGTAGAATGTCAACCCTAAGTGGGTATTACCCTAAACCCTAAACCTTAAACCCTAAACCCTAAACCCTCGTACTTGGATCCCCAGGATAAGTATTGGTGTCAGGTTCTTTCAGCTTTCGGAGGTTGACTTTGGCAACACCTAGGGACTAGGGGAAAAGGGTGTGGGGTTTGGGGTTTAGGGTTCAGGGTTTACCCCTAAACTGTAAAGGGACCAGGGTATGGGGTATAGGGTTTGGGGTTTAGGGCTCAGGGTTTACCCCTAAACCCTAAGGGTTTAGGTTTGGGCTTGTCCTACAACTTCAAAGGATGCGAAGTTGTGTTGCTCCAAATAGTATGTCTGCACCCAGAAAGCCCAATATGCCTTTAATGGGGAGGGCACGTTAAATCGTATAAAAGGTCGTAGCTTAGGGCATAATATTCCCTAATTTAGAGATATTGTGCTTTCTGGGTACCTAGACCTCCTAAATTCCCATAACCAGGGTCTTTAACTCAGTATCCAGGCTATTGTTATGGGTATTCCGGCCAGGTACACGAAGATTGGAGTACGGTTTAGGGTCGAGGGTTTGGGGGCAAACACCCTGGATTATTCTGGCTCCTCCCAAGGTTTCCCCGTAAATACGAAGCGTTAGCCCACCCAGCTGTTGCACAACGATTCTTACAGTATAGGGCTTAGAATGGGATCCTTCTGCCACTGCAAACTCCCAGCACCAGGCTCATCCTAGACGTTTAGGGCAGGGGTGCAGGGTGAGGGTAGTACATGACTTCATGACTTACCTCTGCTTAGCAGGGAATGAAGGAATGAAGAAGACATAAATCAAAGTTTCAGGTGAATCTATAGGGGCTACGATGAGGATACATTCCTTCACTCCTTGCTAGCTAGAGGTAAGATGGACCCTAACCTAAATTGCCGATGAACAACCTACCCTAAGGGTCCATGTACCCAATATTTAGGTACTTGGTTTTGGGTAATAGTAGTTTAATTATAGTATAGGTTTTGGGTAGGTATATGATTATTAGGTACTTGGATCCTTAGGGCTAGTACACTAAGATGCATAACTTCCAAGGTATAAGGTAATCGACCTATAAACTCCAATTCAACGCACGTGTCCATTTCATGTTCCATGTTTTTCCATATTCCTAGCCCCTCAGTCCCATATCCTCATATATATATATATAATACTTGATGTTTATACAAAATCCTTATAATCAGTCGTAGACTATATATATATATATATGTATCCCTCTATTATGTTGTATGATCCCTATCATTAGCCGTAGGAACTCTGCCGCAAACCCTCAACCCTAAACCCTAATCCCCAAACCCTAATCCCTCAAAACTAAATCCTTATCCCTAATCCCTAAACCCTAATTCCTTAAGCCTAATCCCTGAACCCTAATCCCTAAACCCTAATCCTTAAACCCTCAACCCTAAGCCCTGAGGATGAAATCTGCGGTGGACGCGCATGCGTGCTGGTTTGACTACCATCAGGTGCTCGAAGCTTGGCTCGCCCTTACCAACACCCAAACGGGTTCAGGATTTTAGGGTAAACCCTAAACCCGAAACCAGGGTTGATGGTTTGGGGGTTTAGAGATTTAGGGGTTTAGGGTTTAGGAGCTTTGCGTTTCAGGTTTTAGGGTTTAGGGTCTTTGGGGTGTAGGGCCTTTAGGGTTTTTAGGGGCGTTAGGGCCCCAAAGTAGTTAGGTGTTATTTATCGTGTCGGATTCCAAGGGAAAAGATCCAGGGCTCTGAAACGCAGAATTGCGTTTAGGGTTTACCGCTTAGACGTTTGACAATCGAGGACCCTGCGGAGAACACATGTGCCGAAACCCGCACACTCACCAAAAGATGTTCCAGTGCGTACAGTCCAGAAGACGAGTCCGAAAAAAACACAATTCTTCACAGCACCCATGTGAATTCAAGCGCGCTGTAAACTGCTTTTCAAGTTATGAAGGCGCTTCGAAGAAACTTTATGCCCACATGCTGTTTTCCAGGCGACTAGCCCTAAGGGTCCAAGTACCCAATAATCATATGCTTGCCCAAAACCTGCACTACAATTACCATTACCCACGCCCCAAGGGCCTGAATATTGGATACTTGGACCCTCAGGGCCCTAAACCCTAAACCCAGAACCCCAAACCCTATACAAACATGTATCCCTATATATCCCTTTAAAGGGACCCAATGATTGGGTACTTGGACCCTTAGGGTTTAAAGGGACCCAGGGTTTCCATTTCATTTTCCATTTTCTTTTCCATTTGATTCTCCATTATTGGGGGTACCCTAAACCCTAAACCCTGAAGCTCATTTGAGCTGTAGTCTAAACTCCTTAAAGGGGGGATATAGGGGATTATTATGGGGCATATCAAGGGGGATACTAGGAGTTTAGACAATGGCTCATATACTTCCCCAAAACCTGTACTAGAATTACTATCATAACCCAAAACCTAAGTACCTAATTATTGGGTACCCTAAACCCTAAACCCTGAAGCTCATTTGTATACCTGCATTGGGTTGTGATTCAGGTTTCATATAACATCTATATAACCCCTATATAACCCCCATATACCTACTATGCTGTACAGTAGTAGTTTCCATTTTCTTTTCCATTATCCCTATAAGATCCCTGATAAACTGCCTTAGTTGGAGTCAAGCTCTAATGGAGTGCTCGAAGCGGGTCCAAGGTTCGGTCCTGGGCTTAGCCGGCTAAATCCCCTAAACCCTAAATCCCTTAAGGGTTTAGGGGTTTAGGGAGTTTAGGGGGTTTAGGGTTTAGGGTTTAGGGTCCTCCGCGTAGCCGGCGAAATCCCCTAAAGCCCAAATGGGTGTTTCTCCAAATTAGGGGTACCATTTTGGGGGTCCCTATAATAAGGACTATCATATTTTGGGATCTACATTGGGGTCCCCTTATTTTGGGACCAAATCCCTTAAACCACCCAGACCATAAACCCTAAGACTTTGAACCCTGAGGCCTGAAACCTGCAGTTCCACCAGAGCCGGCCAGATACCTGTACGTTAAGATCAGGGTTAAGGATTTAGTGAACTGGTTCTGCCGGAAGATGAAGTTCCCTAAAACGCCAAAGCCCGCAGCTTCGCAAGCCCAGGAGAAAGATGGGCAAAAATGTCTCCTGACATGCAGCTTAATCTGGGGAAAGCGAAGCGAAAACTTGGAAGGAAGGTGCCTGCTGTGATCTCCCTAATTATAAGGCCCCGTTCCCCTCTCAGACCCAAATATCAATTATGGGTCAAAGCAAGCACGAATATCGCAAACTATTGTAGTATGTTTGAATGGAAGTATCTGATCTTCGCGTGACGGCGGTTTTGACGCAGGTTGAGGGCATGACATTTGATGCTCTTGCAGAAGGCTTTCCTCGATGCGCTGTTATGTGAGGTCCTAAGCCCTAAGCTATCAAAATCGTGTTGAGGGGAGGTTCGTGGAGGACTCCGTCAGCCTGCACCCCAAACCCAAAACCCTATATTGGCGGGTTCTGATTATTAACTTATTAACCCTCCCCCAACAAGTAAGGATTCTAAATATTGGGGGGTTGCCCAATCAAGTTTTGCCCAACTTGCTTGGTGGAGGGGGGGGGGGGGGCGAGGATTTCATAAACCATAAACCATGAGCCCTAAACCCTGGAAAAGAAGACTCTCTCTTGGGCTTAGAAGGACTCAGATCTCCAGGCCTAGGGCTTGGAATATATCTGCAATTAAAAAACAATATTCTTTTCAGATCGTGGGGTCCATGCTTGCCAGGGCCCCGATTATTCCGTAACCATTTTGATCGCCATTATTCCGTTCCGTCGGTCTCCTCAGCAGGAATGATGGCCCGGGCTGTTTGAATAAGCCGTTTTATAAGAGATCGATGGTTTCAGACTGGCTGGCATCTCTGGCTTCTCTTCTCTCTGTTTTTTGTGTTGTTTTGCTTTCCGTCTTTGGGCATTTCCAGAACACAGCATGGAAGTATTCCGTTCCTGTGTTGTTAGTAATCCGTTCAGACCAAAGTTCGCTCTATTCCGTACCCATTCTTATTATTCCAATTCTTTCCAGGCCCCTGCGTTGGTTCAGGGTCAGACCAGGTCCCACTCACTCACTTCATGAATCCATCATCATGAATTACCCTAAGGGTCCAAGGACCCAAATATTGGGGTTTTAGGGCCCAAATACCATTGACATTATAGTATTTGGGCCCTAGAACCCTATTATTTAGGTCCTTGGACCCTTAGAATTGGAGTTTGGGATGTAAGTTCAGCGCTGGGGGACCTAAATCCAGCATGCGCACGAAGCATCGTTTCCCATCATTGAAGGCGCAACTTTGCCTCCTCATCTTGGACTTCCCACGCCTAGCCCAATGTGCTAATCTTGTGGGTGCTGCACTGGAGTCCTCGGTGTAGCTAGTAATTAAGAGGACCGTTGTGCAACACAGACAAGCAATCGCAGGCAATAAAAGCGGCGTGAGCTATCCTTGTGAAACAGATTTGCACTGCTAGAACCTTGGCAACTCTACAAACAATTTCTACGTTGTTCACTCTCATCCCTACACTCAAATCCGCATCCCTGGCTCCCACCAATCCTCAAGACTTCTAGGCCTTCCAATATGATGGCCTTGTGGGGGTAACCAAAGTAGTCGATACCAACAGACAAACCAAGTCCAAGTGGAATTAATTTGGAGAGAGGTAACCTGTTTCACAAACTCTAAGGCTCCAATTATTCAATAATCATATACCTGCCCCAAGACTGTACTAGAATTATTGTTGCCCTAATCCCCAGTATCTAATTATTGGATACTTGGACCCTTAGGGAAACCATCAACCCTACGGCCAAAGTTTCGGCCCTAGGCTCTAAAGCCCACTTATTTAGGGTTTAGGGTTTAGGGTTTAGGTTGGAGGATCAGGGATATGAGTAAGTAGGTTAAGAACGGGAATAGCGGGTTTACTGCATATCTTACAAGGGTCCATCAGCACACTTACTATGAGTCCTGTTGACCCTGAAGTGACCCTACGGGTCTAGGTATTTGAGAATCATATACTTACCCAAACCCTGCACTAGAATCATTATTTTTAGAAATACCAAGTACCTAATTATGGGGTACTTGGACCCTTAGGTAACCTAAACCCTGATAAACCCTCATAAGCCCTTATACGCCCTTGACAGGAATGTCCCCCCAAACCTAAACCCCAACATCTAAACCCTAAAACCTTAAACCCCAACATCCAAGCCCTAAAACCCCTACACCACAACATCTAAACCCTAAAACCCCTAAACCCCAACATCTAAACCCTAAAACTCGTAAACCCCAATATCTCCGAGGTTCGCCTTACTACAACCTACTCCCTTATAAACCTTCATAGGCCCTTATAAGCCCTTAGCATGAATATCCCCCTAAACCCCAAAATCTCAACCCTAAAACCCCTAATCCCTAAACCCTAAAATCTAAACACTCTGACCCCAATACCAATATCTCCGAGGTTCGCCTTACTACGGTCTGCTCCGCAGCCTCGAGCGAAGAAAGCCCGGTCTGTCGCGGCTTCCGGGGGCAAAGAATCTCTGGAACTACCCTGGCGAAAGGCAAAAAAGGATTGGGTTTTGGGGTTTAGGGTTTAGGGCTTGGGGTTTCGGGCTTAAGGCAAAGAATCTCCGGAACTACCCTGGCGAAAGGCGAAAGAGGATTCAGGTGTAGTGCTCAGAAAGCCCAATGTTCCGAAAAATTAGGGTTAAGGGCTTAGGGTCCCTAATATGATTTACGGTATTTGCCCTAAGTAAGCAAGGGATAGCGGACTCTCTAGGTGCTTATAAGGGTGCGCATCTTGAGCTTGGGGTCCAAAAGAGCTAGAAATGCTTAGCAATGTGATGTTCCTAGGTTTCTTGTACAATTGTAGTATAGGGCAGCCCCAAAATCATATGAGCCATAGTCTAAACTCCTTAAAGGGGGGTTATATAGGGGACTACTATAGGGGACTACTATAGGGGTTACTAAGGGGGATACCAGGAGTTTAGACCATAGCTCATATTGGTAGTGTTATAGGCCCCTACGGTGGATACAATAAATCCTGCATGACCCAAGTACCTTGTACCTAGGGAATCGTCCTTGATACGCAAAACTGCAAAAACTGTATCCTAAAGCCCAAAATCTTCAAACCCTAAACCCCTAGAGTACTGTTGATACTAAAAAATCCAGCATGACAGTTGTTTGTTTTTAGGGTTCATGAAAGGATTCTCATGGGAACCCCAAACAGGGAACCTCAAGAATATACTAGGAAGATTCTTAATGTAAACCCTAAACCTTAGTCCTTACAAGAGGAATTCCTACTACATTCTCGGGTCTCCCCATCTGCGGTCCCCCTAAACCCTGGGATTTAAGGTTTAGGGTTCAGGGCCCATAGAGTCCTTTGAGCTTAGGGATACTAAGGCCAGTAGTCCGTAATGGCCACTGTTCAGGTTCCATGTTCGTCTGGGCCTTAAATCCTGAACCCTCAAACCGCTTCTTGTATGATAAGGAGGGGGCTACAAAGGCATGCGGCCATGACTACTTAGCAGCGCAGACCTCGTAAGTAGGTCATAAATGGGTCTATATGCAGACTAACCCAACCTTAGGGGATTTGTGACCCCATTTACAACCTACTTACTGAGTCCCATGAACCTTCAAGTAATCCTAAACACTAAGCCCTAAAGCCTGAATCGCTGCGAGTCCGTCTTGTCAAGGCCCGCAATAGTCTCAATAGCGATTCGGACTCAAGTATCTATATGAAATATAGTCTAAACTCCTTAAGGGCGCATATATAGGGGATGATCTGGGGGACTCCTACAAGGGATATGAAGAGGGATGCTAGGAGTTTAGACTATAGTTCATATCACGCATACTTTGGGCCCAAGGGAAGCCCTTTACCTCTAAAGGGTTCAAGTACTTAATGATCATATGCTTACACCTATCCTACAAGTACCTTGGACCCTTAGGGTTATAGATACTTGAACATAACGAGATCCTAGTTGGGTACTTGGACCAGTAGGTTGGGACGCACCAGTGACATGCCGCCGCTGATTCTCAAAAAGTGTCATTCAAACCCTAAACGCTAGACCCTCAACTCTAGACCCTTCACCCTACACCCTAGAATCTAAAACTGCCCCCCTGGCTTAGGGATTAGGCCTATGGACTATTGGTTCAAGGTCAACAGGGTTAGAGTGTATGGGTTTTGGGCGTACGCTGTGACATGTGGGGTAAACCCTATCTACACCTACACCGATGAGGGAGCTTGCAGTAAGGTAATATACTAGATCCCCACCAAAAAAACAAATATCCTTTAAATAGGGAATATGCCCTGCATGATACTAGGATCCCGAATATGATT
>CAJNIZ010042802.1:5979-17310 GCA_905231905.1 Symbiodinium pilosum
TAAACCCCTAAACCCTAAACCCTATGTTCAAGTACTTGGCTGCTGTAAAGAGGAGTTTGGATCTAAAGCATGGTTGAGCTTCCCTTACCCTAAGGGTCCAAGGACCCAAATAATAGGGTCCCTTTGAAGGGGTTCTAGGGGGATATATGGGGTTTAGGGTTTAGGGTCCAAGAACCCAAATAATAGGGTTTTAGGGCCCAAATACTATAATAGGAATGGTATTTGGGCCCTAATATCCTATTATTTGGGTCCTTGGACCCTTAGGGTTAGGGTTTGCTGTAGGGTTTAGGGTTTAGAGTTTAGGTTTCAGGGTTTAGGCTCAGAAGTTCTGATAAAGAATTCCATTACTTGGCTGCTCTTAAAAACGGCAAGTCCACAATAACATGCACAGAGGTTTGGGTGTTACGTTTCAGGGAAATGGGCTTGTAGTGTACCATGCTTGCTAGGCACCGAAAACCCTGAACCCTGGACTTTTGAGAGCACGTGCTGTTGCCTCGCTTGTCCGGAGATGCCTTGGGTGAAAAGGGCTGTTGAAAAACTGGCAATCAAAGGCCATCTGTTTGAAAATCTTTCCAACATGTGGGCAAGACTGACCTTCTCTCATAGCAGCTTGGAATCTAGATCTTTAGGGTGTATAGTCCGCCTTAAGTAGATAGAATATGGCTTTGGGTACACTATAGTAAGACCCCCATATACCCCATAGTCTATCCACTTAAGGGTCACTATAAACCCTAAACCCTAAACCCTAAATCCCTGAACCCCTAAATCCTTAAATCCCTAAATCCCTTAAGTTTTTTTGAGGGTTCGAGTTGACCCTTTAGGCAAACGTGTCAGGTGATACACCATTGATGCACTACACCAATCTAACACGGAAACCCCAAAACAAGGCCCATTGCGGACAACTGTCCTGTTGACAGGTTACAGCGTCATGGAGAATAATTTCAATTCCGAAGTTAAGGCCATTTTGCCACTATTCTCTCTATAAACCACCATTGGAGCTATAGTCTAAACTCCTAGTATCCCCCCTTAAGAACCCCTGTAATACTCCCCTACATAATTCCCTATGTCACCCCCTTTAAGGAGTTTAGACTATAGCTCATTTAAGGCGATTTCGGTTTAAATTGCCCAGGTTTGTGTTCTGTGTAAGGGAGGGCCAGGATTAGTCAAACCGGAACCCTAAGCCACCCTAAATCCCAAACCCTAAACCCCTAAACCCCCAACCCCTAAACCCCTAAATGAGGGATTTAAGGGTTTTGTGGCTTAGGGTTTAGGATTTAAGGTTTACCCCTAAACCCTAAACCCCTAAATCCCTAAACCCTAAACCGCGTATGAATCTACACTGCCTGGGAGCCAGGATCACCAAAAGTCACCTTTTGCAGGGTTTTCTGGGTTTGGGGTTTAGGGCTTAGGGTTTTAGGGTTTTAGGGTTTAGGGTTTAGGGTTTAGGGCTTAGGGTTTAGGGCTTAGGGTCTTGGGCAAATTAGGATTCTGAATCTGGGGGAAATACTCTTGGGGAGATCATGTGACCCCTAAAGAACAAGGATGCGAATGCTTCCATGCTCGCACTCAAGTTCAGCGCTAATCTGCCTAGCGCTTCGCAGGGACAAAGAGACTGGATCTTTGCAGTATCCTAAGCCGCCCCTGCATACCCGTATAATGCCCTGTAATCATCCTAACTCCTAAGCCCTGAACCCTCCATCATCCCTACAACCCATTCCCCCATTACCATTCTCTGCTGAGCCCTCTTAACGCCAAGCCATGAACCCTACCCAGACCCTCCTATGTAGTTCCTGCTTGGGTAGTATAATACAACCCCTTTACCAAGAAAGCATAACAGACCCAAAAAATGACTACATAAAAGCCCTTGGGTAAACAACCATGGTAGTTGCCAATTGATCCATTCCTCCCGTGCCCTGCGAACTACCAGAACCCTATACTCTAAACCCTACAAATGAATCTAAATCTCCCATTCCCCTCACACTCCAGCCTTTAAAGGGGATATAGGGGATATGCAGGGATACGTACGGATAGGTTTGGATGTATATAGAACAAAGGGTTGTCAGGGTATGGCTTCGGGTTTAGCGCTGTCATGTTCAGGGTCTCGGGTTTGGGGTTCAAGACTTTACCCAGACCCTTCTATGCAGTTCATTTTTGGGTAGTGTATTATAATCCTAAATCCTAAACCTTAAATCCGTTACCGATGTAACATAACAGATCCAAAAAAAAACACTACATAAAAGTTTTGGGGTAGAGGTTAATCAAGGGTTGAATATTTGTTGGACATCATTACAGGAAGCTGGAACCCGGAACCCTAAAGCAGTTTGGGGACATTACAACCATTTCAGGGGTGAGGTCGGCCGAGGTTCTGTTGATTGGGGTTTGGGGGGGGACTTTACCCAAGACAAAGGTGCTTTGCAAACCTAAGCCAGACAATCTTTTTTTCGCCTTAGATGAGGCGCAGTCTCGCACGGCCCGCACAATCGGAGAAACGTGGGAAACTTCCGAAATCCCAATAGGCTAGGACTTCGCAAAATACTATGAAGCCAGGCCCTGAAACGAAACCCAACTCTTCAAACCTCAAGCCGATGGGACGTCAGAAGTACTGCCAACGGCAATTTTTGGCTCGAACTGGTCGGGCAGTTTCAAAATAGCACCGCCAACTACCGGGACAGGGCTCGGCGTTATGGCCCGGGTGGCCCTAAACCCTAAACGTTTAGGGTTTTGGGGACGGAAGCCCGGGAGCTGCCCGGTGGTTCTGAGACCCGCCTACATTCGCAGAGCGTGCTCGGCGTTGCAGTGAATTTTCCTGGGTTGCTGTTAAGGAACTCAAATTAAGTTACCATAATGGGTATATACAGTAAATAATAGGGTTTCCCCAATATAGTAACTTAAACTAAGTTCCTGAACAGCAACTCAGTTTTCGGGGAAGACCCGCAATTTCATCACCGAAGTAAATAGGGTTTGGGTGTATAGGGCTTGGGGCGTAGGATTTTCCATGCAAGGAAAGCCACAAAGGAAGGCACTATTTGGGATTTGAAATTTGGGGGTTTTAGGCGTTTAGGGTTGGGGCCCTGTACAAATTGAATTTCTATATGGTCTAGGGTTCAGGAGTTTAGGCAGGTAGGGCTTGGATTTGGGCTTGGGGTTCATGGACCCTATGAAACCCTAAACGCTTAGGGTTTAGGCTTGCGGAAGTCTCGCGTTTCCCTGCAAGACGTGGAGATTTAAGGTTTACTTGGGGTTCCGGGTAAGTCCACAGGGTATAGGGTTTAGGTTTGGTTTCGGGTTTAGGGTTCAGGGTTTGGGGTAGGTGTGGAGTCCCCCTAAAGTAGATAGAATATGGGGTATATGGGGATCTTATTATAACATACCCGAAGCCATATTCTATCTACTTAAGGGTGACTATAATTTACAATAATTTCAATTCCCAATTGAAGGCCATTTCGGTACTCTTCCCTATACAAACCACCCTTTAGGGTGAGGTGGGGTGAGGTCGCTTTAAATTGCCCATCACCTAGACCCTCCTCCTACCCTCTATTAGGGCCTAAGTACCCACTATTAGGGACCATATATCCCCAATTAAGAATGAAGGAACCCCTAAACCCTAAGCTGAGTTGCTGTTAAGGAACTTAATTCAAGTTACTATATTGGGGAAACCCTATTAGTTACTGTATATACCCATTATGGTAACTTAATTTAAGTTCCTTAACGGCAACCCAATAAAGGGCGTGGCAATATAAGGAGTTTCATGTTGATGGGCCCTAAGCCCTACGCCGTGTTTAGGGGTTGGGGTTGGCAAGGTCTATAGAAATCGTGAGGTGAATAGGGTTTGGGGTTTAGGGTCTAGGGACCCTACAGAGGTCAAGATCTGTATCAGGTTTCTCGAAGACAGGGACCTCAGGTACTTAGGACTTTCGCAAGGAACTTGCGGACCCTAAAAACTAAACCCCCCAAGCCCTACATCGTGATGAACTAGGGTTTAGGGATTACTTGGAGGGTCAGGGGGACTTGGTAAGTAGGTTAATAACCCCTATGACCGTTATAGTAACCCTAGTTATCACCCTTATTAAGCTATCTCGCAAGTCCCCATGACCCTCCAAGTGGGGTATAGAACGACCATTTGGAGATACACTCCGGGGTTGAGGGTTTAGGGTTTAGGGTTTAGGGTTGAGGGTTGAGGGTTTAGGGTTGAGGGTTTAGGGTTTAGGGTGAAGGGTTTAGGGTTTAGGCAGAACAACGATCTTCCCCTTTGAAACCTCTGGTGGGCTCTCAGCGGTGGAAGGAGTTGTATCTCTTCAGACAAGTCGAAACCAAAAAGGCGCCACCTAAACCCTAAACCCTTCCTAGAGCCCCCAAGTACCCCAAAATAGGGTCTATGTAGCTTCTATTGGGGGATACCTAGGGTCTATAGAGGGTACTTGGGGGGTCTAGGTTCTGTTGCATTTTATACAGGCTCGGGGTTGGGCCTTAGAGGCTTCACGTGGCAGTCACACTCTCTACGGTTGGGGGAAACTGCACACCTGACAATCTGCTTGGAGCGAAGTTCTCGTATAATGCCACGATACCATATGCAGAGCATTTTCATCATGACGGGGTGCGGAAGTTTCCTCTTACGAGACATAATCAAACCCTTCTCTGTAATTAATAACCCTCTAGGCATCCAAGTATACAAATAATACCTACATTAGGCCCTGAAGTCTACAAGTATTACCTGAATCCTCAGGGAACCCTGAACCATAAGCCGCGTCATATTGGTTCCAAGCTTTAGCTCAACTGGCAGCGCAAGCGAAGGAGAAAAGAACACAGGCGAGGCAAAAGATGCAGAAGGCTTAGGGCTTAGGGTGTAGGGTTTAGGGGTTTGGGGTTTAGGGCTTAGGGGTTTAGGGTCTAGGGTCTAGGGTTAAGGGGGCACATGGCGATGCAGATCCTCTGTGTATAAGGCCGCTTTCAGGGGAACCAAAGGGAAGACAGACGGGTGTCAACCCAAAACCCTTCAGCGTCTCATCCGTCCTGCCAGGATGCGTTTAGGTTTAGGGGCTGGAGATCCTATGATGACCCTAGACCCTAATGGGATCTGCAGTATACAAGTGCCTACATCGAACGGCATTTTGAGGACTATCTGAGGTACAGCAAACAGAAAAATGCACCGAATCCTTTGACCACCTTTGCGAAGTACTTTTATACACCCCAATGTAGTCCGTGTTTTTTTGCATTTTACACTTTCTTTTCCATATGATTCTACATGGCTGGTGTAATTTTGGCATGTCTTTAAGCTTCTACCCTAAACTCCTAAACCCCTATAAGCCCTAAATGTCCTAAACCCTAAATACCCAAAATACCCAAAATACCTTAAATACCCGAAACCCTCAACCCTAAACCGCCTTCTACACTACTGGCTCATCCTCGAACCCTTGGAGTCCTACCTTAAGGTTTAGGATTTGAGGGTGCAGGATTTAGGATTTTGGGGGTTTAGGCTTTAGGATTTGAAGGTTTGGGGTTTAGGATTTTGGGATTTTGGGTTTAGGATTTAGGGACAAGTGGGCTTGGGGTTTAGGGTTTAGGGTTTAGGGTAGAAGCCCATACTTCGTGGCTCTGTAAAGTCTTGCAAGCTGCTCCGGATTCTACACCCGGTTTAGGGTATAGGGGTTTTAGGGTTTAGGGTTTAGGGCCTAACCTATACCTAGAATGACCTAGACCCTTTTAAAAGGTAAAAATACCCAATATTCGGTACAAAACTCTGCGATTGATGGGTGGTGTAGGGGCCTAAGCGATTACCAAGCTTATTTTTAGGTAGGTACCCTTCACCAGTAGTCTGCAGTGAATTCAGGAACACAAGATGGGCAATGCTTCCTAAACCCTAGACTCTGCAATTACATTCCCATTCCCCATAACCCCCTCAAAGGGACCATAGCTGTAGTAATTCTGGCTTCTACATTACACCGGTTACTTGAGGCAATCCTTGCTCTAAAGCCTGATTACCCCCTAACCCTGTTCTTTCTATCCAACGCTATTCCTGTATTCACTTCCCCCTAATGGAGACCTCCCCCATCGCCCTCCCCCCCCCCCATAACAAATATTCTACCCAACTTGTGAAGATAGATTAAGGGAATCGGAATGCCTCTAATTGAGGACGGGGATGGGGAGGAGTGGTACTAAGGGGTGGGGGCGGCTGGTGGGAAACACCCCGACCTCCTTTTTACCCTAAGCGGAGGTTCATAGGACTTTGCGAGTATCCGGAGCTCCTGGGTACTTCCCTCTTGGGAAATCATGTTAATGTAGACCCATGAATAATAAACCCCCTCCTTTCAAGGGCCTTAGTATTAGGATTCGTATTACAATCCTTATGAAAAAGGGGTTTATTAATCAGGGGTCTGGTTTATCATTTATGCGGTTTAGGGTTTAGGGCTTCGTACCACCCACAAAGGAAACCATACATGAGCAGTGGGTTTCTTGTATGTGGGGCCATAACCGCAAGCTAGCTGCTGTCTGATCGTCCTTCCATAAGTCGCACCAAATAGAAGCACGTCTAGACAGTCGTTGATAGGTCGCCACTTGATCCCATGAACCATAAAAATCAAAACCCTAAACAACCTCAAACCTACTCCATAGATCCTGCGAAAGCTGCTTGCTAAATCCAATGAACCTCCAGCGCACAACGTAAGTCCATCCATCCAATGACAAACCACTCAGCTGTTGCTCTCAACTGCCAGTCACTGTGTCTGCAGGCGCAACTCGAAAGCACGGAAGAGAATTCGCAAGCAGAATTCAAACGGTTTGATGCTAGGTCTCTCACAAGCCTGTCACATTAGATATGCGGTCCGTGCGGGCATCTTCAAGAGCTAGCGTTCCCTTATTGGGGCAGCGTCCTAGCACAAGGGTCTTAGTAATGCTTCTGGGATCTTCTGGGGTATACAAGGCTCGTCTTCTTGGAAATCCCATGTATGTGTGTATTTCTCTAAAGTAGACTCCTCCTCATACATCCCCCAACAGATAGGATTGCAACTCCAGGATGCCAAAAAGGAATGGGAATTGTCGACCCGACGGAGTAACCTCTCATATGCCATATGCTCTGAACAGAACAAGATACGGAAATACTCAGACACTTCATACTATCTATGTCGCGATGGTAATCTTGTTTCGGGCGTACTTTGCGCACCAGATGAAAACCCCCCCTGGAATAACCCTAAACCCTCAACCCTAAGCCAGATCAGAAGCAGGTCACGTGCCTGCAATAGCTGGGTCTTTCGCAAGCCCAGGGGTAATAAGGACCCATATGGAGGTTTAGGGTCAGGGTTTAGGACCCGTATGCGGAAAGAGGTCCCAACTATCGAAACCAGACTTTGTACTGCATGTGAGCGAGTCTAAACTCCCCCCCTTGTCCACCCCTAGAAGTCCCCTATACAACCCCCCTTTACGGAGTTTAGACCCTAAACCCTATATGATCCCCTATCTAATCCCCTTTCAAGGAGCTTAAACTATAGCTCATCTGTGTAGGTACGTTGGACCCTTTTGGATGGGGAATGCCATTCTAAGAAGTATGAAGGTTAAGGGTTTAAGCTGCTAATTCAGCCAAATTGTACTAGCCGCCCTGTACTGCTGCTTCGGAACCTGTTATACTTCTTCATGCAATCAATGCAAGCCGTAGACTCTACGTCCTACCGGCGTAAACCTCAAAGCGTCCGTGGAGCCATGCACTAATCCGAGGAAAAATCCTATGTCGATCCCAACGCCTTTGATACTGCCTCCATCCTCTAAAGCCCTAAACCCTAACCCTCCCAAACTTGGGCAGGTGATCATCAAACTCTAGAATGTAGGATACCTTAAACTCTAAAGACTAAACCCTAAACTAGCCCTACCTAGCCAGAAGCCCTATGAACCAGCGCGGAGGCCCAACTTCCAGGTCAGCTGGCATCATCTTTTCTGTTTCGTGCTCTACTAAAAGGCCTAAAAGGCTTAGGGCTTAGGGTTTAGGGTTTAGGGTATAGGGTATAGGGTTTAGGGTTTAGTTGGGTACTGCCCCCCCTCAGAAACAGCTGGATAACAATTATAATGGGGTTATATATAGCCCTTAATAGGACCCTTAATATTTTTTCCTCGTGGGGGGCAGTACCCAGGGTTTAGGGTTGAACCCCAGACCCGACAATCGAAACCAAGCACTGCATTTGTAGTTCTCAGGATCTGTGAGAATGTGACCTGCTGTGCAGCTTGAAAGCTGCGGCGATCCAAACATGAATTTGCAAGGGGCTGCCTTGATCTCTACGCTTACAGGGGATGGATAGCTCAGATGTTCTTTGGGGGATATACGGGAGCATAGATACATACATATAGATGTATGTACATATATATATATACACACACATCTTCAGGATGCAGGTTTAGGGTTTGGGGCTTGAGGGTCTTGATTTCCAGGATCAGGGGATCTAGGCTTCGTCAGGAGATGACGCTACTTGAAGGTTCAGCCAAAAATGTCACTACACTTTACCCTCGGTCCCTTTGCACCCCGCGGGCGTCTTGAGTACCTCAGTTCTAATTGTACGTTTACTCCAGTTATGCCCCAACCTAGAATCATTTCCAGTCCCAATTCAAGGCCATTTTGAGTACTAGTCAATTCCCTGTATAAACCACCATTTAGGGTGAGGTCGGGTGAGGTCGCTGTAAATTGCCCAGTTAGAACCCTAAGGGTCCAAGTACCTAATAATCATATACTTACTCAAAACCTGTACTATAATGACTATTACTAAAATCCCAAGTACCTACTTATTGGGTACTTGGACCCTCTGGGGAATTTTACTTATACGCCAATTATCAGCCTTGTTGTCTGGTTCTATCTGGGTTATAAATACCAGTTATAATAGGGTTGAGGGTTTAGGGTTCGGGGTTTAGGGTTCAGGGTTCAGGGTTTAGGGTTCAGGATTAATTGGGGTATAAATACCCCAAGCGCGGATTAGGCTTGAGAGTATGTAACCCTCAACCGAATCAATTGGAAAATGCCACGCAAAGATTTTCAGCGGGAATTACAAGGTAGAGATTTTGGCTGATGTTTCACAAGGATCCCCGAAGAAGTAGGATACTACCCAGAAAGGGTTTAGGCGGTTTAGGGTTTAGGAGAGCCCAATATCCCTTGATTAGGGAGATATACCTTAAATTATATTTGGGATCCTCACCCCTAAACCCTAAACCCTAATCTCTAATTCAGGGATACTGGTCTTTCTGGCTACCATCATGTAAGGACCAAACTGAGGACAAAAATGCCAAACCGTTCCAACCTCTACATTTGGTTTTTGGGGGTTTCGGGTTTAGGGCTTAGGGGCCTCTACGTTTGGTTTTGGGGGTTAGGGTTTACCCTAATTAAACCTTGAACTTTTAGGTTTAAGCTGCTCGGGGTTTTGGTTGGGAGCTTCGGGCGTTGTCCAAAACCAGCGGGGTCGTTTATCCGCTGCTTTTGGACCTGCGGCCTAAAACTGGCCCTTCACCCCTGAAATTACATACGTTTGGGGTTTGGGTTTAGGGTTTAGGATTGGGGGTTTAGGGCTGAGGGCTTTCCATTTAGAGCTTAGGCTTGCAGATAAGGACTTGGAATTTAGGGCTTCCTGCTAGACGCTAAACCCTCAAATAGCCACCCAATGAAAAGCTAGGTTCCACATATTTAAGCGAGGCCTTGGGCACGGGCGCATAATTGGACCCCGAGGCCCCGAACACCTCACAAAACACGGGGTTTGGGGCTTGGGATTTGGGCCAAGAAATCCCAACGCCTATCCCCCTAGGCCCTAAACCTCAAAACCTAAACCCATCCAACATCGAACAAGCTTATGGGTCAAGGTTTCCCTAGAAGCCCAGGTACCCATATAGTAGATCCTTGGGTTATAGATAGCATAAATTTATATAGGGACTTAAGGACAGGAACCCAATATATAGGTAACTGGGCTTTTAGGGGTTGTTTTCAGAGCATGGGAGCAGCATCTGCGCATCTAAGGCTCGCCCCTCCGCCTAGCAACCAGGCGGAACTTTCCAAGGCTTTGGCTGTACATCGGTTGCTTCTGGCCCGCCTAGATAGCAGGTTGCCCCCTCTGAAATATAAGGTTTAGGGTTTAGTACTACTGCTTTTGTGGTTCTAAATGTCCTCGTACGACTATGGTATAGGGTACCTCAAGTAAAGCTGCAAATTCTTTGAGCCCCTGTACTACCGCCCTCACAGCATTTGAAGCCCAGGGTAAATCATGACATGAGTTTAGGCTGTATGTTTTGGGACTTCCGCGCCCTAAATACCCAAAACCCTAAACCCTAAGCCCTAAACCCTAAGCCCCAAACCCTAAACCAAACCCTAAACCCGAAGTCCTAAATCATAAACCCTACGCCCCACACCCTAGCCCAGCACCAAAAGAGTCACTTCGCACTGAGAGAAGAAAAGGGAGAGAGAAAGGGAGATGGTGGATTAGGGTTTAGGACGTTTAGGGTTTAGGGCTTAGGGTTTGGGGTGTTTAGGGCTTAGGGCTTAGGGTTTCCTGCACTTGGGGTGACGCAGGACCCCAAGTAACCAAAGTCTTGGGAATCCTGGAACTATAGTAGAGTAAGGAAGGTCATGCAGGATTTAAGTATCAACAAGAAAACAAAGGAGACTTAGGGATTTAGGGTTTAGGGTTTCAAGGTGGTTAGATCTATTACAAGACACGCGTGTTATCTACCATGGTACCTGTAAGAGACTATAGGCTTACACCTTCGATTGTCCACTACCCTCGGAAGGGGGGCAAGCTCTAGTTTGGTGTGGCTGAGGAGTTGGCCGCTCGTTTTGGTGGTTGTAGGGTTTGGGGTTTAGGGTTTAGGTGCTTAGGGTTTAGGGGTTCACCTTCTCAAAGACTACTACACTTTAAGCAAAAAGAGAATAGAGTCTGACACGACTTTTGGGACCATAGTATCATCTTTAAAATGCTACGAGTACGTCACCGGAAAACAAAAATCACTTCCATGATTGAAATTTCCTCTATAGGTAAGCCTCAACTGTTCCATGATTGAAATTTCCTCTATAAGTAAGCCTCAACTGTTCAACAAGAGCATGATGCATTGCACGGATTTAGGGCTTAAGGGGGCCCTAAATCATACGCTCGAAGCCCTCAGCCCACGTCACATGCTCCAAAGCCGAATCGCAGCAACGCAGGAGCTAAATGCTGAACACATCTAGGGTTTAGGGTTTAGGGTTTAGGGTTCAGGGCTTATAGACCCCCTTAAGTAGATTGAATATGGGGTATGTGGGGATCTCATTAATCCGAGCACCAGTTTTATAAAAGGACCATATTTAAGGTTTTTTTTTGAAAATAGCCGTCCAAGACTAATTTC
>CAJNIZ010042802.1:17340-29403 GCA_905231905.1 Symbiodinium pilosum
AATTCCAGGAACCCCAATCATTCTTCTAATCCGGCGCCCTCCATTTCATATTCTGGCGGGGGGGCGGGGCGGGGGGGGGGGCGGCGGCCCCCCCAAAATAAAACAAGTGCTAGGATTAATCAAAAACACCCAAAGCCATATTCAATCTACTTAAGGGGGACTACAGGGTCTGGGGTTTGGATGAAGATTCTCATGCAGCTGCTAGCAACTGCTCGTGAGACTCCGGCTAAAATTGGCCTACTCCTTTCCCAAGCCCCGAACCCTAAACCCCCTAAACCCTAAACCCTAAATGCTAACCACTTAACCCTAAACCGCCAAAACCTAAAACCCATCAACCCTGACCCCATTCCAATCCCTCGTTGGGGGCCCCTCTTCCAAGAGGACCGGAGCCAATTTAAAAAGTGACGGTAAGGAAATGCCGCCACGGCTTGCTCGTCTTGATAGCTCCGATTGCAAACAGTGTTTAGGGATTTGGGTTTAGGATTTCAAATTTAGGGTTTAGGGGTTTAGGGATTAGGGCTTTATATGGGTGGTTGTCAAAATTATGGTCCCTTTTTGGATCCCTATTATCATACGGCACCTAATATTTAGGGTACCCAAAAAGGGACCATAATTTTGACAACCACCTAGATATGTAGAAGGCCTATGGCAGACTACTCGCCATGGAACTACACAACTACACTAGGGTTTAGGGCTTAGGGTGCGGTGCGCAGGGAGAAACTCTAATCCGGAAAGCATGCATGAACCCCAAACCTATAGTTTTCGTTTTTTTGCTTTAGCGTCTATGGTTTAGGGTTTAGGGTTTCGGGGGTTTAGAGCCCCAACAGCTTCAACAGTGACTCGGTTGGATCTGTTTGAGCTTGATCCAAACTATGCCCTTTTAGGTGGTCGTGCAGGAAGCAAAATCCATCTGGCGCTATAGGGGGGGGGATCATATCACTGCAGCCCAACTTTATGCCTCTACGGTACAGGGATCCATTTTTTGGTGTGGTAGGCTTGGAGTGTGATGTCCTGTCTCTGTATTCTGCAGTTTTCTGCGGCCAACGCATTCCATGTGGATCATGTCACCCTTTGGCGGACCCTAAACCCTAAAACCCAAACCTTTCACCCTACCCTTTGAAACCCAAACCCTAAAGGCGGAAACACCCCAGTGTGTTGGCTGCAGTGAGGCGAAGTGCTGAGATGATACATCAAGAGCTGCATGCTTACAGAAACGCGTTTGCTGTGCCTAATGAGGATGACGGCTTGCATACTAGTCCTACAGTCTGCCACCCTACCTAGACCCCCCCAGTACCCTAAAATAGGGTCTATGTAGCTTCTACTTGGGGATGCCTAGGGTCTATGGGGTCTAGGTAGGGTTGAGGGTTTAGGGCAATTGTCCCCCTAGATCTGGAATACATATATTGTTTTCAGAACTTCCTTGATGTGATATTACAGTAAAACATGCAAACCCTAAACCCTAAACCCTAAACCCTAAAACGGTTTAAGGTTTAGGGTTTAGGGTTTACAGTAGGGATGTATCCCCACAACATCGGCCCAGGTTGCTTTTTCGTGATGAGTAGCTCGGGAGTTTGAACTAGGGTTTGGAAATTCGCTGGACAGCATAGCTCACTGGAGGAACCCTTGCAGTACATAGGCTACCTAGTCTTCTTGAACTCTGAGGACTTGGGGGAGTCTCGTTTACTGGTTGAGGGTTACTTTGAGGGACGGGTATGGCTGCTTTATACAGAAAAGTTCGGGTGGTCCTTGGATAGTGGCCTTTGGACTGCTGGGCTCTGATCTAGTACCCAGGACTCTACTACCGAGCTGGTGATGTGCCTTAACTTCTCAGACACCTGGGAGGAGTTGCGCTTTCTGCTGGTCACAGGGTTGTAGTCTACTTATGCTGCACACTCCACATTCCGAACCCGCCGCAACGTGCCCAAACAAACGAACGTGAGACCCTGGAAGCAGGACCTCCGCAAAAGCGTGGCTGAGGGCGTTACTTGCTGGATCGTACTATGCAGTGAACCTTCCCTCATTCCTTCCCAAGGTTCCTGAAGGTTGGCGAGGCTAGGGTTTAGGGTGGAGCCCCAGTCAGGCAAAGCTTAAGCGGGAAGTCCAGGCATCACTTTAGCCCCTGGAACTCCAACTCTCTCTTTCAGACACACAAGATTCCGGAAATCCCTATGTCACCAAAACCCGTGAACCCTTAACCTGATTTCAATCCGTCTTTGGCAGGGGCTGGTCTCGGAGGTCCTTCTTCGCTGCAGTGGTGGCGGCCCTAAACTCTTCTGCCAGCTATCACAGGATCCGACAGGGCTATACGGATTTATGGGTTCATCCGGCTGTTCGGAAATCATTTCAAGGGACCCTAAACCCCTAAGCCCTTTTATATACGGATGTACATTTTGATCCGGCAGTTTGGGACTCCTTTAGGATACCCTAAAGCCCTAAACCCTTACTTTTCAGGGTTCCAGGTGAAGGTTGGCGCGTTTTCCAAGAATGCACAGGGTTTAGGGTTTGGGGGTTTAGTGTTTAGGGGTTTAGGGTTTTAGGGCAGGAGCTTGTTGATGGCGTGAGGAAGGGTCAAAAGATGGGTGAGTCAACGACTGCGCCCACTTCTTAACGGGAAAGAGCCTGTCCCGAAAAAAACTGGTGGCCTCTTGTAGGGGATATTGGATATCAGGCGGTGCGAGTCGTGTTTAATTTATCTGGGCAGGAAGCTTACTATTGTTCAGTGGCAGTTAGGGATTTAGAGTTCAGGGTTCAGATCCCATACAACAATAACACGAAGCAGCCCAAACGCCCTGTTGGCATTGTTCAGGCCTCTAGTTTAAAGTTGTAAGTAGGTTCAACATGCCAAGCGGCATGTTGTGGGATGCTTTGTGCAGGATCCCATGGCAATAATGCGAGGATTCAAAAATTCAAGGGCACTTGGGAGGAAGAATCTCGGCAAGAGGCGGTGAAGATACCTTCTGGCCAAGTCCTTAAACCTAAACCCTGCCTAAATCCTGAATCCTATAAGCCACATAAGGGCCATATACCTTATACCTAAACCCTAAACCCTAAATCCTAGGCCCTAAACCCTACATCCTAAACGCTACGTCTTAGATCCTTTCAGTGTCTTGAAGGCGGGCCCTGCTGGGGTAACATAATGGTTTAGATATTTACCAGAATCACCAGTTCCAGGTTTAGGGTTTAGAGGTTTTGGGTGCAGGGCTTAGGGTTTCGGGTAGATTCCATGGAACAGAAATCAGAAAGCGGAAAGTGAAATTAAAGCTGGTTTTGTATATGGGTCCTAGAACGTAGGCTGCTGTTGCCACCAGCCAAGGGTTTCTTACCGCCGGTGGGCAAGGGCTTAGGGTTTAGGGCTCAGGGTCAAAGCATAACCTGCTTATGACCGGAATTATCACCTAATTACAGGCACCCGAACTCCCCCAACATGGATAGAAGACCGATAGAAAGGAATGGGCTTTAAACCAACCCTAAACCCTATTGGTTATTGACCTGTCTAAGAGACCCACTTTCAGACGTATCAAGGGCACCCTTTATAGTCCCCCCCAAAGGTACCCCCTCCAGGGTTTAAGGAGCTAATAAGGACTATATAGGGCTTAGTAAGGCCTAATAGGGTTCTAAATCTGGGGGTGGTACCTTTGGGGGGGGGTACTATTGTAATCCCTTGCTTAAGCAGATAGAACATGGGATGTATGGAGATCTTATTATGTATTATATACCCAAAGCCATATTCTATCTACTTGGGGGGGGTACTATTGTAATCCCTTATTAAAACGCAATAGTAGCTATTTTGAAGGGCGTCCTTGGGCCGCCTGATTTCGGAGTCAACCATCCCCGCTCACTTTGCTCCTACCACCATCACCCCTTATAGTCCCCCTTAAGTAGATAGAATATGGGGGGTAGTATTGGGATAATGGCAAAGAAAATGGAAACTACTACTCAGGGACCCTAAACCCTAAACCCTAAACCCCTAAACCCTAAAAGGGTTTAGGGTTTAGGGCTCCTCATCCTCCTCCTGTTCCTCTCCTCCTGCTGCTGCGGCCACTGCCGCAGGCGCAGCAGCCGCTCCTACTACTAATGACTTGTAATATGGGTTTAGGGTTTAGGGTTTAGGGTTACTTCACCTTTACTTCTACGGACCCATCGACCATAAGAACTGCTGGTGCTACAAATAGCATCACTACTGTAATTTCTACTACGAAAATCGAACGCTAGTACTAGCAGTGGTGGCAATACTACCACTGCCAAACTGATAATACTACTTGGAGGGTCAGAGGACTTAGTAAGAAGGGTAATAACCCCTGTAACCCAATCAGTAACCCTAGTTATCCCCTTTATTAACCTACTTACTAAGTCCCCATGACCCTTCAAGTACAACAGCAATAGCAACCATTATCGTGGCTTCAGCTCGTCTTCCTTCTGTCAGCAATAGTACGATGCAAAGATTCCCCCCTAAACCCTAAACCCTAAACTTTATAAACCTTAAATCCTAAACCCTAAACCCTATAAACCCTACATCCTAAACCCTAATTCCTAAACCCTACTTCCTGAACCCTAAATCCTAAACCCAAAATTCCTAAACCCTACTTCCTGAACCCTAAATCCTAAACCCAAAATTCCTAAACCCTAAACCCCCAAATCCTAAACCCTAAACCCTAAATCCTAAACCCTATAAACCACCGCCTTCTAGCCGTCCCCCGCATGTGTCGAGGCTGTCTAGGCTGGCCCACAAGCGAGTGCAGGTCAGATGTAAGCTGTCGGACTTTCCGGACTAGACTTAGGGTTTAGGGCTTAGGGTTTAGGGCTTAGGGTTTAGGGTTTAGGGCTTAGGGTTTAGGGTGTAGGGTTTAGGGTGTAGGGTTTAGGGTTTGGGGTGGACTTAGGAATTGTGTTCCCTAAGGGTCCAAAGACCCAATAATAAGGTTTAGGGCGCAAATACTATAATAGTCATGCTATCTGGACCCTAAAGCCCTGTCATTTGGGTCCTTGGACCCTTAGGGGTTAAAAGCCTATAAACCCCGAAATAGAGGAGAGGGTTGAGGGTCTAGGGTTCGAGGCTAGGAGCAGGGATCGACGAGTCCATGGTTTTGGGCTTTGGCGGAGGCCAAACGGAAACAAACAAAAAAAAAACGGTCGGTTATAATGGACTTGGGTATCTGGACCCGACAATTGAAGTCTAAACCCGGGTAAAATACTAGCCAGCGAACCTTGCTGTAAAGTTGGCCAAGAAGAGGCCACCATTTGAGCTATAGCCTAACCTCCAAGTATCCCCATGAATGAACCCTTTCATACTCTCTTATATAATCCCCTATGTAACACCCTTCAAGGCGTTTAGACTGTGGTACATTTAGGGTTCAATTGCTCAAAAAAGCTGCAACGGGCCATACTTTCCCTCAACCTTACTTTGACCTTGGGTACTGCACCCCCTCGGTAACAGTTGGATAATAAGTATAATATGGTTATATATAGCCCTTAATAGGACCCCGAATATATACTGTTAATGGGTGGGGGCAGGACCCAACATTTGGCACTGCAACCACCTAGTCCTGGACCCTGTGCCCTAAATGCTAAACCTGAGGCGGAGCCCCCCAGCATCCCGTGTAGTCACTATCACTGGGTGAAGGGTCCTCTTCAGCTGGACCCTAAACCCCTGAAGCCTAAACCCTAAATTCTACACCTCAGTCAGGGGTCTGGGTTACACCCTGAACTGTTTACGGTATCATGCTACGATCGCCCGGCAGCACCAGGATGACTTGATCCCTCAGCTTCGCTAAGGTCAGGTAAGCACTGTTGCTTCAGAGGTTTTATGGATATGACGGGTTTAGGGTGTAGAGCGTCGGGTGTACGGTCTAGGATTTATAGGTGCAGGGTGTAGGGAGGATAGGGTTTCATGACTAGGGTCTTGCGGGACTTAGGGCCTTACTTGGAGGGTCGGGGGGACGTAGTACTTAGGTTAATAACCCCTATAGCCTATAACCCATATAGTAACCCCCCTTTTGTTAACCTACTTACTAAGTCCCCCTAAACCCTAAACCCTAAACCCTATGACCCTCCAAGTAGAGTCTAGTGTTTATTGAGCTACGAGTTTGACACTTCAGGTCTCTGTCCCTAATCCCTAGACCCGTAACGGTTTAGGGTTTAGGGTTTAGGGTTTAGGGTTTAGGGTTTAGGGGGGTTGAGGGGTTTACCTTGAGAAAGCAATGCACAGCCACGGCTTAGGGCTCAGCAATGAAGGAGAAAATAGAATCTACAGAGGCTAATGTAGACCCGTGATTAAAATAGGGATAATATAGGGGTTATTTAGGGATAAAGGACAAGAAATGGAAACTACGACTTAGGGTTTTGGGTTTAGAAGCCCATGGCTCATAAAACCCCTCCGTTTAATGGCCCTAATACTAGGATCCCTATTATAATCCCTATTAAGGGAAGTGGGGCTATTAATCAGGGGTCTGGGTTATATAGGGGGAAGGGATAGTACTGTAAGGGTTTAGATGGTCTAGTAAATTATCTAGAGTAGCCGAGGTACCTATAGACAAAACACATGGATCTGTACTTAATAGCTTGCTATCTTTACCTGTACAAGGATCTAGGTCAATCTAGTTAGACTTCCGGGTTTCGGTCACCATCTTCCTTCTCTGCGCAGGGATCACAAGAAAAAGAGGAATCTTGCTTGATACCGAGACGCCCAAAGTTATCTTTTTGGACATTTTTCCAGACCCTAAGCACACCCTAAATGCTAAAAGCCTAAACCTAGCCGCCCACTCTACCTCAAGGCCCCGAATCTCTTTCAACCTCCGTTTCCGTGGTATATCAGAAGCCGTGACAGTGCAGGACATGAAACAGGAAGTAAGGTTAGGGTCAACTGATGCCTAATCCCTAGACCCCAAACCCCAAACCCTGAATCGCATCAGGATCAAAGATTCTATAAGGCTTTGTAAAGCTGACAGGGTCCGACGTACCATGCAGTTTGGGGTTCAGGTTGAGGGTTTGCACGAGTTCTGGGTTTAGGCACTTCTGGCGGATCCTGCTTGAAGGTCGGTGTGATCAGCATGGTTGTAGAGCCCTAGGGATCCAAATAGCCCAATGTAGGTACTTACAGACTTACGGGCCCAATCTAGAAATCGTTTTGTTTGCTTGGGTCCCTAAACCCTAGACCCTAAACTGAAAACCCTAAAAGCACTAAACCCTAACTAAACACCCTAAATCCCTAAACCCTGACTTATACACCCTGCTAAACCCTAAACCCTAAACCCTAGGGAGTATAGTCTAGTTTTCCCTAAGCCCTAAACCCTTCCAGCCTTACGTGAGCTATAGTCTAAACTCCTAGTATCCCCGTTAGTCACCCCTATAATAGTTCCCTATACAATCTCCTATATAACCCCCTTTAAGGAGTTTAGGCACGGCCTTCCCATCTACCCTGGTCTCCGTCCGTACCTTGGTCTTGGGGCTCAGGACTGTGGGTTTAGAGTTGTAGGGTTGGTTTATCGTGGTAGCGTTTTAGGATTTAGGGTTGTAGGGTTGGTTTTAGGATTGTAGCAGTTTAGGGCTTAGGGTTGTAGGGTCTTAGGATTGTAGCCTTTTAGGGTTGTAGGGTTTTAGGGTTTATGGCTCTGTGCTTGACCCTGCGAACGGGGCTGCCTGCTCGGCGCTGTGCTTTCCCGGGTGCCTAGGGGCATTGAGGGGACTCTGGGTGGGAGGGTGTCCACCTTCTTGGGTCTAGGGTGTCGCTTCGAAAGCCACAAGGCTCCAAGTATAGGGTTTAGTTAGGGTTTAGGGTTCCTTCGCTAGGTAAAGCTGCAGCAACACCCCCTCCCCCAGACTCTCTTCGCTGCCCCTAGGGGATTTCTTTTCGAGAGGCCTAGCACCTCAGACCGCAAGTGTGTCAAAGCGCACAGCGGCCGGTCTTGCAGCACTGAGTTTTCCAGGACTCCACTACCCAGGAAGACCCGCAAGCAACGGCCTCCAACACAAGGGCTCAGATCCTTCTACGAAAATGCACGATCACAGTGGAGAAGTTGCCAACAAAAACCCACGATATCATTGGGAATACATGGCATCTGGGTTACCTAGCAACCATTCCGACATGTTTCGTACTCCAGGATATCCATTGTGTGGATCTTCAAGAAAATGTACCGGGAAGGCCTTAGGCTACATGCGTGTTGTCAGGAAATATCTAGGTATCCTTTCGTAGCTTCGACTGGGATAAGTTTGAGGCACCCTAAACCCTAAATGTAACGTGAGGCAGCAAAATGCCTCAACAGCATGTGTGACCAATCCTCAGACGAGGACCTACTGCAACTCGATGCACTGCGGTTTAGGGCCTGGGGTTTAGGATTTGGGTCTGTTAAGTCTAAGCCCTATACTCCAAAACGAGAGCAATGCAAGGTTTTCTGGCTACACTCAGAAGGTCCAAGTACCCCAACTGCGTGTCGGGTTTAGGATTCCATCAAGGTGTATCAAGTTTCAGGGTTAGGTTTCAAGAACCCATCCCAATTATGGCATCCAGAATTTTACCCTAAACCCTACACCCTACTCCCTAAACCCTGGGGATCGTCCTTTAAACATGAACAGTACCTACAGTACCTACTTTGGACCCCAATGTCCGTGAATCCTACTTGGAGCAGCAGCCGTTGTACCCTTGACCTGGGATACAAGGCAATGATTCTGGATATTCGGGAGGGTTTAGGGTTCAGGGTTCATGCTGAAACCTTCCTGAAATACAGCTTGCACCCACCTAAAGAACTGAAAACCTCTCAAAGACTTGTGGAAGTCCTGTCCTGTGGGCATGCAGGCCTCCTAAGGTTTAGGAGTTTAGGGTGTAGGGTCCAAGGTTGAGAAAGTGTCAAATGCACCTGCCCAGCCACTAGGAACACTGGAATTCTTCACGAGAGTGAAATGGAAAGGAACATGGAAAATCAAATGGAAACTGGCATTCCATAGGGTATATAGGGGAGCGAATGGAATTCTTCAAGCCCTTTCATTCAACCCTGATCCCCAAAACCTTGAATCCAAGCCCTTGTGTTGATAGGGTCTTTGCCAACCCTAAACCCTAAACTCTAAACTCCTTAAACCCTAAACCCTAAAACCCTAAACCCTGAAACCCTAAACCCCTAAACCCCCTAAGCCCTTGTGTTGAAGGGTCTTTGCGTCCTCAGAAGTCGCTAATCTCGCGACCCCAAGGTGGTGCAGACAGCACCCACTCCTCGCTCCATACTGATGCCCGATCAGGATCACCTGTGCTTTAGGATTTAGGGATTTAAGGTTTAGGGTTTAGGCTTGGGGTTCAGGGATTTGGCATTATGTAGAGATATGCTGGCACTACATAGTGATTTCATTTGGGCTTAGAATAAACAACATACCCTTTCCAGAAGGGCTTTGTACCATTTTGTAGCTTATAGCTTGGATATGATGACTGTAGGTAGGATTTAGGATTTGGGGGTTTAGGGACCTGCGCATCAGGGAGTCCTGGGTTCAGGGCTTTAGGGATAAGGGTGTAGGGCTCTGGGATTGTCTTCTAGACATACACACATTACCGTGCTCTGGAGCTCCAGGTTTGGGTTAAGGGCTTGGGGCATTGGGGGTTGGAGTTCACATCGCAGCTTTTCGTTCACTATGTAAGCTATAGCGCTTAGAGAGCAGAACATGCCAGCACACTTGGGCCCTAGACTCGACCCTGAGTCCTGAAGGCTTTTGTAGGGGAGGGGTCTTCAGGCCCTTTCAGCCATGGTTATGTACGGACTTGTGATTGCAATCATAATGTTGGTAAATATTCATGTCTATGCTGCACATGTATACCAATTTCTAACACTCCACCAACGCAATCCCTGTATTCGTGGCATCGAGATTTCCAACAACCAGGGCTCCGCTTGTGGAAGACCGTGCATTAGATAATTGATGCTAAATATCTTGTTGGGTGACTTTTCTTTACAAAGTGGGACGATGCAAGAATTTAAGATCCGCACTGGCGCGGTATAAAAACTGACCCCTTGGAGCATCTTGAAAGTAGATCCCCTAAAGGCTTCATAGCCACGACCCTACAACAGGAAAAGGTACCACATTGAGGTCTGCTCCTAGTTCCTTGATTACAGAGCACCCATATACCTTACGAGGACCCCCACCCTGCAATAGTGGTATAATAGGAATTTAATAGGATCCTAATGTAATCCTTCTTATCCCTTACAGTCACTATTACTGGGGTTGGGGGTCCACCTGAATATACCCATGGGAGGTTCTCAGGGCTTGCTCAAACAAGGACGCCCTGCGGCTCCGAACAATAGGCATATGAGCCACAGTCATTAAGCCTTTAACCCTAAACCCCTAAACCCATAAATAATTGGACATGTGTTCTTATGAGGGGATATGTTGCGGATTACATCGAATGACAGAAGAGACGACTCTATCCACTCTTTTTTTGGTCCCTTGGTGACCCTAAACCCAAACTACCCTTAGTCCCTTATCGCTAAACCCTCCTCCCCTACCCTAAGCCCTGAACCTTGAAACCGAAATAAACATCACATTTACTTCGGTCCGACTTCGCAGTTGCCCATTTCGATAACAACAAAAACATGTGAAAAACGAAATGACACCACAAAAACCCTTAGTAATTGTAATAAGCCCTGAACCTCAAAACTTTTAACCACAAAGCCGAAACCCTAAACCCTATTATAAACCCTTTGAAGCCCTCAAAACCCTAAATCCTAAACCGGTCCTAAACCCTGAACCCCAGAGGCAAGTGGCTCACTGACCAGGCTTCCTCGCCCAGGGTGAGGCGGTCTTTTGGGTCGACTTCTAACAGGCCTGGCGATGGGTGATAGGGTTTAGGGTTTAGGGTTTAGGTTTTAGGTTTTAGGGTTTAGGGGGAGCTTGAAGGGGATAGGCTTTAGGGTTTGGGGGTTGTGTATAAAGCCCTAAACCCTCAACCGCTGGGTTATATAGGGATAGATAATGCGCATGCAGGTTTTAGGGTTCAGGCCTCACCTGACGACTTTGGGGTCAACATTTAGGGGCCTTGGCCTCTCCCACCTTCACACCATGTCCTTGCCCCATTTAGATCCGTTTAGGATAGATGCATAGGCTTCCAGCGGGGTCGCCCCATCCTCATAGAGGTTCTAATGTTGGGATATATGGGGTTTAGGGTTTAGGGTTTAGGGTTTGGGATATATGAAGTCAAAGGGTTTAGGGTTTGGGATATGTGGGTCAAGGGGGTTTAGGGTTTGGGACATATGGGGTTAAGGGTTTAGCTTTTACGTACACCCTCTGCCCCACCCACCTGGGAGTTGAGGGTAAAGAGTTATGTCGGGGTGGAGGCTTGATTCGCTAGCCCGTGGGGATTGAAGTCTACCTACATTGGGCTATTTGGAGTTTAGGGCTTTCATGGTACACACTTTCATGGGGCTAGTTGGAGCCGTAAAGTTAGCCTACATTCCACACCCCCAGTCCCCCAATAACTAATCCCCTCAGCCCTCAATCCCCAAACCCTGAACCCTAAGCCCTAAATCCCTAAACCCTAAATCCTAAACCCTAAACCCCTAAACCCCTAAAACCCTAAAACCCTAAACCCTAAATCCCCCTGAAAGCTTACTGCATGGCCTTCGAGCAAGTGCAAGCAGGACTCCTTGGAGTAGTGAGTGTGGGCCAATTGGGAAAAGGGTTTAGGGTTGGGGGGTTTAAGGGTTTTAGGCTTTAAGGAGTTTAGGGTTTGGGAGTGTAAGGGTTTAAGGCTTTAGGGTTTGGGGGTTTAGGGTTTGGGAGTTTAAGGGTTTTAGGCTTTAGGGTTTAGGGGTTTAGGGTTTGGGAGTTGAAGGGTTTTAAGCTTTAGGGTTTAGGGGTTTAGGGTTTGGGAGTTTAAGGATTTTAGGCTTTAGGGTTTAGGGGTTTAGGGGTTTAGGGTTTGGGAGTTTAAGGGTTTTAGGCTTTAGGGTTTAGGGGTGTAGGGTTTGGGAGTTTAAGGATTTTAGGCTTTAGGGTTTAGGGGTTTAGGGGTTTAGGGTTTGGGAGTTTAAGGGTTTTAGGCTTTAGGGTTTAGGGGTGTAGGGTTTGGGAGTTTAAGGATTTTAGGCTTTAGGG
>CAJNIZ010042802.1:29503-40093 GCA_905231905.1 Symbiodinium pilosum
GTTTAGGGGTTTGGGGTTTGGGGATCAATTGGGAAAACACGTAGAGTTCAAGAAGAAGGAGGACTGCAGCACTGTCCTGCGGGTCCTCGGGGTTCAGCATCCGCTTGGGAAAACGCTCCCCCTCCCAGCTTGCAATCTACAGCACTGGTGTTTACGAGCCTCAAGAGGTCTGGGGTCCTCTAGAAAGAAGCTCTACCTAAACCCCCAAAGTAGGTAAAATGATTGCCCAATACCCCTAAATATAGCCCAAAAGGCCATTATTCTACATACTTTGGGGGTCCAGGTACCGGCCTGTAGAATCAAAAAGTATCTGCGCCTGAGAGCCAGAAACTCAAGGTTGCTGAGGCGCGTTTTGCGCGGTATGCGCCACTTGCAGGAATGGGTCCACTAAGGTGAAAGCCCCCGGCCATGTCAGCCACTATGGTGGCCTTCTTGTGCTTGCTGCATTCCAGCATCTCTTTGAACAAGGCCAACCTTTTCTTCTTCAGCTCAGGAAGCTTTGCCTTGAGAGAATCCTCAACGCCTTGAAGATCGTTGGCCCTTCCCATCCATTTCCTCAGCTCTTCGGTCCGGTGCCGGCCAACCTCCAGAGGAGACATGTCATCGTCTTATACCATGAACTGGGGACGTAATATTGTACTAATAAGAAGAAGAGATATGATTAGCAGCATTCGAATCGAATATATTCAAGGTCTTGTTCTAATTCAGATGTGAAACTATAACATAATTACTTTTATGCAGTATCCTGGAGAGTTTGCACTAAAACTCTTCTACGACTCTGGACTCTGGATAGTGACAGCTTTGCCCCAGGCGCTGAAGCCTAAGCCGTGAATCAATTTCTTCCCTTTTATGCAAGTAAAAGGCAAATTCAGGATTCAGGGTTAAGGGTTTAGGCTTTTAGTCTAAACTCCTGGTATCTCCCCTAGTAACCCCTATAATAATCCCCTATATAACCCCCTGTAAGGGGTTTAGACTACATCTCATATGAGCGGCGTTTTTTTGGTGGTTAAACCCACGAAGATTATATTCCTTATATAAAAACCATACCCCAAAAGGAGGATATAGTCTTACTCTATATTGGGTACCATTGTATCCCCAAATAAAATACTGCTCATATCCTAAACCCTAAACCCTGTAGACTACATCTCATATGACCCCTTGAGGGCTCCTATCTCTGCTGCTAGTACCTTCGGAGAGGGTGGGATGTGGGAACTCTTCTCAACAAAAACCTGATTTCGAACTAGTTGCTCAGGGGAACCTTGATCCACCCCAAGAACTGAAATATGGGGTTTAGGGTTTAGGGAACCTGGATCCACCCGAAAAACTGGAATAAAGGCCAACTAGCTGTGGGGACTCTAGATCCTACGCCCCAACCTCACATTATGTCCCCACAGCTCCTTATCAAGGGTCCCTGAAGCATCGAAAGGGTGGGGTCTACTTTCAATAGGTACGTGGACTGCTCCGGGTGGAGTGTATAGGTTTAGGGTTTAGGGGTTTAGGGTCGGTAACCTTTGTTGACACACAGGATAAGCTGATGTGTTGGCTTAGTGTTTAGGGTAAAGGGGGTTTAGGGTGCGCAAACGCGGTTTAGTGCTTCAGGTTAATAGCAAGAAAAAAGCCACTGTTGAGTAACACGCCTCTGAGACCTTCGAGAGAAAGGGCTCCCCCGTACATACACGAAAAAAATGTAACCTACATTGACTATGAGGACGTCAACCCTAAATCCTAAATCCTTCTGAACCCTACACCCTAAACCCTAAACCCTGAACCCTAAACCCTAAGGGGCCTCCAAGCTTTGAAAATCAAAGCTTCTATATCTAGATGGGCTCTAGGCTTGATTTTTCTTGGGGTGAGGCAAGGGTTTCTCTTTAGGGTTTAGGGTTTTCGGGTGAGGCAAGGGAGCTCAGTAGCCTACAGAGCCTGAATACCTAACGCAAGGTCTTAGGGTGTACAGTATCTGTTGGAGAGCTCGAATTGTTTTGGCAGTATTGACGTGAATACGCTGAGGTAAACGCACCCAAGTTCCTAAACCCTTTAGCTTGGCCTTGCGCCGTGATCTCTCAAATCTCCTCGGAAAGCCAATCCTTCCTGAATCCTACTATGGTTCCTGCCGCTTCAGATTCCTAGCTGCTGAGATTCCTGGAGTGCAAAAAAGGAACCTTTTAGGTAGAATGGGGTTCTATTAAACTAGGGTTGAGGGTTTGGGGTTCTATAGGCCCCTAACCCCTAAAAGGTTTTTCTTTAGGTTTTAGTTTTTTGGGTGCCAAAGATTTAGAAAGGGCGAGTATCTGACAGCACGTCTGCAAACGTCAGCGTGGTTCCCGAGAGCTTCCGGCGCAACAAATACCTTCCAAGTGTCATTCCATGAGGCTTATGTTAGGTGGCTCCACCACCGCATATCCTTCCAAAGTGATGGTATAGTAGTTTCCATTTTATTTTCCATTATCTCAGTATAACCCCAATATGATAGAGTAGTTTCCATGTTATTTTCCATTTCCACCCTATCTCAAATCCCCCACCTCTCGCATCACATGTTCCCGATTGTTTTTATTGGGTTCTTAAGAGGCGTGAGTGCAACGGAGGTTGGTGCTGGGGAACCTCAGGGAGTCTTTGAAAGTAGTGGGGAGGGAGGAATAGGGAATGTTGAGGATTACTATACCCTAAACCCTAAACCCTAAACCCTAAACCCTAAACCTTGAACCAGCGCCCGTTAAGGATCTGGAAATCTATAGTGGTTTGCATATTAGGGAAAGGAAATCATTTGTGACGTAGCACCGTGTATAAACATATCAGTATTCGTATATGTATGGGGGCCTAATATCATTACCATTACTCGTTGTGGCAATTTTTGCTGGGCGGGGGAATCAGCTTAGCCTAGGCGTCTCAAGATGTAGTCCCCCTTAAGTAGATAGACTATGGGGCATTTGGGGATCCTATTACAATATGCCCAAAGCCATATTCTATCTATATACTTAAGAGGGACACTATCCCTGCGGGTCTAGGTAGAGGGATTATAGATGGATGCAAGGATGCATGGATGGATGGATGGATGGAGGGATCCCTAGCTGCAGCCGACCCATGATTCTGATAATGTATATATATATATATATATGATATGTATATACCGTTATATACCACCAATTTGGACACTAACTTTCTACCCTCACAAAATTTCCTGAGGAACCCTGTGCACACTCACCAAAAGCCATCATGAAAGAGCCGTACTTCGTGGAAACAGGTGCAACAAATCAGCCTAAACCCTAAACCCTAAAAGAACTATGAAGCCTGCTGTCCACGAGAAAATGATTTAGGGTCTCAATTCGAGTAGAATTTTGACACATCAAAAGGGTCCTAAGTACCCATATACTGACCTACAAACACCATACTTGTACCATGTATGTAAGTACTTCGCACTTCCTTAAGGTTCCCTTCCCGAAATGAAGACTTAGAAGACTTATATACGGACAATGTGTTGGGGGTTTAGGGCCATGGCGCCGCTATGCCTCCCCCACCCTCGCATGGACCCCCAGAAGATGAGGGCAATATTGGACTAGTGGGGCGTATTAGGGCCTTAGTTAGGTAGGGTCGGGCCATAGCAATCCTATGAAAAATACAAGCCCCTTTGCAAGAACATGCTCTCTACTTCGTCAAGGTAACCCACACCTAGGACTTTGAATTCCCTGTTCCGACAGTGAACCTTTCAGCAAGAGGAGTGGGCCTAGCCCCAGATGCCTGTCTGTAAAACAGAAACCCCAAACGTTTGATGATAAGTCGAGGTTCGTTTTATGGACTATTATGGACGGCATAGGATCTAAAGGGACCCCACAATAATCACACCCTCCTCTTTTGCTCCGTGTGTTGTGAAACTCCCAGCAAGGGGGTTCCGGTTGGTGCCCTAATCCTCAAGAGGACTTTTAAATATTAAAAATCCCTACAGATTCCTTCAGAGGCATCCCCATGAACATAACATACTTCCAGATATCCCTTTGTTCCTTAAGCCCTGATACCCACACTCCATAAACTTTAGGCCCTAGACACGAAAACCCTAAACCCTAAAGCAGTTGTCTGTCAGAGTTCTAGTCTCTTTTCGCGGTCGCCATGCCCTGAACCCTAAACCCTAAACCCTAAACCCTAATACAACCGGTGAGATTTTGGGGGGAGCCACGTTGCCAGCAATTGTTCCAGGAGCCTCCTTGTACCCTCACATAAGTAACGTTTTTTTTGGCGGTTGAACATGGTAAGATAATGTTCCGTTTAGGGTTTGGGGTTTAGGGTTTGAACCCAGTATGATGATATTCTTTATATAAAATCCTATACCCAAAAGGAGGATCTAATCTTACCATATATTGGGTACCATATGTATCCTCAAAACAAATTACTACTTACATAATGGTATATGAACCCCAATAATGGGTATTTCGGGTATATAGAGTGTAGAAGGAAGGTCCAGGTTTATAGAGTCTTATTAGGGTTTAGGGCTTTTGGTTTGGGCCGCTTCTTGACAACAAGTGGCGTAGACCTGCCAACTTTCTTTTATCAGAGAAACAGCCACGCAGTTTAAGGTTTAAGGTACTGGATATTCGGGTATAAGCTCCAAACCACTAGAAATATATCTCGTACGAATCCCTTTTCTCTTGCCATCTTGATTCCTCTAGGTACGCTCTTCGCTCTTCATGTTTGGCCGAAGGCACTTCCGCAACCCATGCTTCCGCACATATTCCTCAAGACGGTTTAGGGTTTGGGGAGGGTCCTGGGTTTGGTTTCGGCTTTAGGGCTTGAGGTTTAGCGCCGGAATTATTCAAAAAAATGGACCTCTGTAGTAGTCCAACCCATGATAGTAATTTCCATTTTCTTTTCCATTCCTCCATTCCCAGCTAACCAAAGGTCTTGAGTAGGGGTTAGGGTTTAGGGTTTAAGGGTTTAGGGTCTAAGGGTTTTAGGGTTTACTGGGGCTAGGGACTCAAAAGTAGAATGAGCCCTGAACCCTAACTAAATCCAAGAGCCTACACCCTAAAGGCTTTCTTCCCTAACCCTTAACCCTAACGCCCCCTCATGAAACTTGCAAGCGCGAACTCTCCTTGGAGGCTCATGGGAAGTTAAAGGGTTTGGAGTTCAGGGTTCAAAGATTAAGGCTTCGGGATTAGGGTTCAGCAGGGATTAGGGTTTAGGGACACGGTGTGAGGATTACTCTAGGGCTTACGATTTAGGGTCGAGGTTGTGCTGAGATAAATGCAAGTATTGTAGCAGAACCCCCAAGGTAGGGCACCAATACCACAGCTTGTAACTGCACATGAACTGCCGCTAAGTGTATTTTGTCAGGTCGTAAGAGATGCCTGAACCCGAAACCCGAAATCCTAAATCGTAAACCCTACCCTAAACCCTAAACCCTAAACCCTAAACCTGCATCCCCAAAAGCCGTAGAATGCTTCTGAAATGTAAGGTTTCCCTTTGAAAGGGGTACCACATGGATTACCGTTGAGTACTTAGGGTTAAGGGAGCCGAATGTTTGGAATTTCCGAAACCCTGCTGCTTACTGCCCACTGCGGCGAGTCCACTAAAGTTAAGAATTAGGTCATGACTTGATAAGACGATTTGGGCAACCTCAACCCCCAAATATGTGATCCTCAGATGTGATAGCTAGTATAACTCTGCATGCCCCTATATGCATCCCTGCATAAGCGCTATATGCCATATCACCCCACCCAAGACTTCCAGCCCCTACATCGTCTTAGTGAACCACTATCAGCGGGCAGGGGCCTAACACGTCTACCCTGGAGAATCTCGAACAGGGACCCCCATAATCCCCTTATCATCCCTATGTATTGTCGGGGTCCTAAGGCTACCATCTAAGAGACTCTGAAACTCAAATCCTAAACCCAAAACCCATGACCCGTGCATAATCCGAATATCGTCTTGAAAGGGACTGACGTCCTGGATGTAATGCAAGCCAGGCTTCAAACGACTTGCAGCATCCCGGCTTTGTTGAGTTCCAGGGATACCTGCCAGCGAAGGCCATGAGCCACCCAATTTAGGTGTTGAGGGTTTAGGTGGTGAGGCTTAGGGTTTGAGGTTTATGAATTAATCTTCAAACGGTTAGTGCTTAGGATCTACGGTTGTAGGCCTAGGCCCAAGGAGCCAAAGACCCCATAGTTCTCCAAAGAATGTAGCCTAAACTGAATGTTACAGGGACTATGACTGAGGGTGCAGTTCTTATCTAAGCTAGGTGTGATCATCCCAGTCCAGCCATTTTACCGTATTTGTATCAGTCAGATCATCCTGGTATATCGCACACTCCTGAGTAACATGCAATCCTGGACCCAAAGAGTCCAAAAACCCTAAACCCTAAACTTTCAGTACTGCCCCCCCCTCAGTAACAGCTGGATGATAAATATAATATGGTCATATATAGCCCTTAAGAGGACCCCTAATATAGACTGTTACTGGGTGGGGGCAGCACCCAAGCTAAACTCAAATCATCAGAATTCGGTCATTGGACCCATTAAGAAAGCCAACTCTGGGGTCGTAGGTTTAGGAGGGGCTCCTAAAGCATGTAACGCCCTCAAATTCTAAATCCCCAACCGCAAGCTTTAAACGTTTCACCCTTAACACTTCAACCTCAAACCCTTAACCCTGAACCTTAAACCCTAATCCCTAAACCCTAAACCCTAAACCCTAAAACCCTAAAACCCTAAACCCTAGACCCTAAAACCCTCAAACCCCAAACCTTCCACCCTAAACCCCATAAACCCTAAACCCTGCCGCGCTAAAGCCCATGGCAGCGGAAACAAGAAGAGTGCTGCGCCTCTGCAAGAGAATAGATAAGAAGATCACACCTGGGTGACTGTTTTTGAGTTTAGGGTTTAGAGTTTACGGTTTAGGGTTTGGGATATATAGGGTTTGGGGTTGTGGTCATAGGGGTTTTAATGGGACGGGTCCTACGGTTGTGTAGGGTTTGGGCTTAGAATTTAGCAGTTTCTCAGTATGGGGTGCCTTAGGGGGACCCCTGAAACCCCAAAACCTAAACCCTAAGGGTGGATGTCGTACTGAGAACTTTTTTAAAAATAATGTAAGCCCCGTCATGGCCTCGAGTGGATCACGGGGCTCAGATTAGCGGCCCTAAACTTAGGGTTTAGGGTTTCCTACCCTAAACCCTAAACCCTAAACCCTAAACCCAAACCCTAAACCCTAAACCCTAAAGCTCTAAACCCAAAGGTTTGTTGAAGCCAGGCTCTAGGCCCTAAAGCGCAACCGCCTAAACCCTAAACTGAGCTCTATAGAGGGATCAACTAGCCCAATGTAAGTAATATGTACAGACTTTAGGGCCCAGTGTGGGTAGTGTCTATATACTTGGATCCATAGGGCTGAACTTACACCCTGAGCCCTATAAAGCCCAGTCAAAACCTTGAATCGAGCCAGAACCAACAGGGCAATCTACCCTCGCTCTGAAAAGCGCCGCGCGCGCCTATCGAAACGGTGTAGGTTTTACAGATTAGGATTTAGGGCTTTCGGATTAGGATTTAGGGATTAGGGATTAGGGTTTAGGGTTTAGGCCTTGGCAGGAAGCCAGAGCTAGCTGCGGCACCTCATCAAAACCCTAAGAGTCCAAGAACCCAAATAATAAAAGGATCCCTTTAAACGAGTTATAGGGGGATATATAGGGTTTAAGGTTTGTTGTCCAAGGACCCCGAATGATAGGGTTTTAGGGCCCAAGTACCATTACTATTATAGTATTTGGGCCCTAAAGCCCTGTTATTTGGGTCCTTGGGCCCTTCGGGAAACCCTAAACCCTAAATCTTGAACCCGTATTTCTGGGCCTGGATCACCAAGGGTACGGGCTCACTGCGAATGACCCGCAGAAAGTCCCATTAAAATCCCCATACATCCTTAGGGCCCCAAAGCTACCCTTGTTTTATGAAACCCACCATGCCTACACTCAACATGCGGTCTTACGCACCAAACAAATGGTGACTTGGCTCCCAGGATCTTTAGTTGCTGCACTGTTATGTGGAAAAAGATATCATAGTATACCAAATGCAGGCTTAAGGGCTTGGAAAGATGCCAGAAGTGGGCCGAAGCCATCATGCTCTGTTTTCAGAAGCTTCCATAGAGGAGCACAGGAGCTCATGAGGAGGCTTCATACACGAGGCCATGGGTTGGTTTAAGAGTTTTGATGAAGGCATACGTCCGCCACGGGCTCGATTGCAGAGCAGCGTCTGGCCCTCAACGGTATGCGAACAAAGGCCACACTTTGGGTACTGCCCCCACCCAGTAACAGTCTATATTAGGGGTCCTATTAATAAACTAAGGGCTATAAATAGCCTTATTATACTTGCTATCCAGCTGTTACTGAGTGGGGGCAGTATCCAAGCCACACTCATGTTGAGCGCTGCCAATCCGGTCATAAGGCTTTTGAGGACACTTTCCAGCTGTCAGAGCTTGCCCCCAGAAACTACTTCCTCCTTGTGACCATGGATATTCCGCAGTCACAGTGGCTTGTGGTAGTGTTTAGGGTTTAACGTTTGCTGGCTGAGAATCCTACCGCCGTAGCTAAGGTCCCTGGATCCTGCATCCGGGAGCTGTAGTTTCTCGGAAGGTTTAAGGTTTAGATAGGATTTAGTCCTGAGCAAGAAAACCCTAAACTCCTAACCCTAAGCCCTAAACGCCAACCCCTAAACCCTGAATCTCTGGGGCTTACGGTTGCTTAGTACGTACCCAGACTGTAGGTCTGCCAAGAGCGAGCTAAAGATCAGAAGCTTCAAAACCTCCCTTCAGCTGAACCCTAAACCCTAAACTGGGTTTAGGGTTTAGGGGATGACAAAACCCAAAGCTACTCCATGCCAAAAAGATCCTAAGTACCCAGATACGAAGGAATACTGATCCAAACAGCAAGGAGACTTTGCTACGACGGAACCATACGTTGTGCCAAGTGGTAGGTGGGGGATTGTCAAAATTATGGTCCCTTTTTGGGTCCCCTAAATTAGGCCCCGTATTAGGCCCCGTATTACAATAGGGACCCAAAAAGGGACCATAATTTTGACAGTCCCCCAGGTAGTTTGGACCCTTTGGCTTGTATCATAGTGACTGTGAATTGCTTCGCGGGCTAAATGGAGAAGCCCGCACAGTGAATAGTCACAAATATGACTGTGAGGTCTATTCCAGGTAACCTATAATGATGATTACACAATCCTCACAGAAGCGTTCTACCCTCAGGGTTTAGCGTCCTTAGTGTTTATGGTCTGTGGCTTGGCCGTTAGCTGTGACTTCTTTCACCTGCACTTTGATCGTTTAGGCAATTCATGAGGAGGTAACGAGACCCTCAAACTAGTTCATGGAGCCACAGTAAGAACCACCCTAAGGCCTGAAGAGTCTCAAGTGCATCACCCAGGCACCTAGAGCAAAGGTGTCCTTGGCATTGGCATAACCGTTTGGAGTAAGGTTGGGTGAGGCTGCGAAGACTTGACCAGTAGGTCAATATATCGTCTCTGGATCTCTACTCTGGGTGTTACGGGCTCTTTCGATAGATTCATAAAGGGAATCTGTACTTGGGACGTTAAGGGGACTCTTTAGATAGGTTGGCAAAGGGGATAATTGGAGCTACTACACTGGGTTGGCCCCTACAACCGTTCGAAAAACATTTGTTTTGCGGGTCCCCTATTAAAGCCATTAGGGAAAATACTAAATATCCCAGGGGCCTACCCAGTAACTCTTACAAAAGCCCTTGTTATTGGCCAGCACGGGCTCAAGCCAATATCAAAGCAGGGACACTCTCGTGGGATACTTGAAGGCCTCAAATAAGGTTAAACCTTTCCTATATGAGCTATAGTCTAAACTCCTTAAATGGGGTAATATAGGGGACTATCTAGGGGAGTACGATAGGGCTTATTAAGGGGGATACTAGGAGTTTAGACTCTAGCTCATATGAACCAACATCTTTAAAGGGCTCATTTTGGGGCGATCCCTTCCTTTCGGTCTCTCAGGGGGGGTCAACGAAGTTCACGAAGCCCGACCCAAACCCCAAACCCTGGACCCTAAACCCTGAACCCTAAACTCGAAACCCTGCACCCTACAACCTAACTCTGAACCGCGAAGCCTAAACCCTGAAGCACGGCACACGTATCCAAACCTTAATGCATCAAAAGGCAGTGGTGGGTTTCGGGTTCAGGGGTTCTCCAGGTATCAGAGTCTGTTAAGTGGTACCCCCGCCCTCAAGGGTTCTAAGCACCCAAACAGAGAATAACTCCCAAACCATAAGGAACGTTCCTACTACAGAAATCATACTTTCTACTGTGTAGGTACTTTGGACTCTTTGGGCCAGTTTGCCACTGAAAGAAAAAGGAGGAGGACGAACATTTGGATTATAGGCCCGAGAGGCGGCATACGGATCAAATTGAGCGAGGTTTAGGGTTTATAGGGTTTACTGAACTGGGTAACCTACGGAAGGCTCCGTTCGGGAATGTATGCGGACCTGGACAAAGTGGTCGTGACACTAGCTCATTTCAGCCGTAACAACGATGCGAGCAGGAAAAATTATGTGCAGCAGGTGTTTCTGACAAAGGCACCGCAACAAAAAAAAAAAAAAAAAAAGAAAAA
>CAJNIZ010042802.1:44562-60747 GCA_905231905.1 Symbiodinium pilosum
TTAGGGCCCAAATACTATTACATTAATGGTATTTTGGCCCTAAACCCCTATTATTTGGGTCCTTGGACCCTTAAGGGATTGGATAACAAGGGCTCCCTTTGTGTGCAAGTCATAAGTCACATACTGAAACGGAATTTAGAACACCAATTTTGGGATAAGGAGGACTGATGAAGGATTTGGCGGGGTTTGCCAGTTGCTGGGGATGACGAATCATAAGATATGAAAGCACAACTAGACACCAGGGTTTAGCGCTCATAGCGTGGGAAGCAAATCCAACCGGCTAGCTCCATCATGAGGACCAGTATTACCTCATCCCGACCAATCATGAACATCCAAGAATGCACTCCTGACATGGCATCTTCCAGCGGAGAATGTTGAACAAGTCCTAAACGTAAATCCTACGTCCTAAGTCTTGACTGATTTCCATTGCCCCTACATAACCATACATTATTCCTTAAAGGGACCCCTAAAGCCGCCCTAAACCGTAAACCTTAATCCCTGAAGCCTCAACCCTAAACCCTAAATCCCAAACCCTAAATCCTAAACCCTAAACCCCAAACCCTAAACCCTAAATCCTGAACCCTAAATCCTAAAGTCCCATGTCGCCTGAGTCACGAGGATGTTTTCACAGGACAGATCTCGGTGCGATATCGACCTCGGCAGGGCTCAAGGCTCTGCGGAATGGGGCTGTGTACGGTTTTAATGGAAAAGAAAATGGAAAAATGGAAGCTACTACATTATCATAGGGTATATGCAGGGGATATGAATAGGGTTTATATAGGGATAATGGAAAAGAGAATGCAAACTACTATAGTATAGGGAGTATTTTGTTTTTTGTTGTTGAGGTTTAGGGTGTAGGGGTTTAGAGATTTAGGGTTTTTGGTGTAGGGTCTAGGGTTTAGAGGTTTACGGATTTAGGAATTCAGGTTTGAAGGGTTTAGGGATTAGGGCTTTGGGTTTGTGATTTAGAGTTTAAAAGTTTAGGGATTAGGGTTTAGGGATGTAAGCCCTAGAGGATTTGAATGGGAAGCCGAAACATGTAACCCTGAGAATATAGTAGGAATATGAAAGGAATGTAAAGCCTTGGTAGCTAGCTTCATGTTATAATCACAAATTCCATGGTTCCGGTTCACGGGGCTGATACCAATGCTTATCCTTGTTATCAGCCACCTACAACCTATGGGGGGACGCCCCCTTGACATCCAAAGCCCGGCGAGATTACGTAGGCTCAGAATTTAGAAGCCTAAGCCCTAAACCAAGTCGTGGAAGAAGTGGCCAGGAATCGGACGCAGCCTCCCTTTGAAAACCATCCATGTTGGGAGTTCGCACACGGAGAGCATTGCAACGATTCTTCAATGGCCAGCGCTAGGGTACTGGGGTCTGGGGTTTAGGGTTCAGAGTACTGCCCACTACCAGTAACAGTCTATAGAATAGGAGTTGTGTTAAGGGCTTTATGATGCTGTATATATTCATATTGCGAATATTCTCCTACTCTTACAGAGTGGGGGGCAGTATCAAAGCTGGCGTCTTCACTAAGCCCTGAACCCTAAACCCTGAACCCTAAACCTTAAACCCTAAACCTTAAACCCCGAACCCTAAACCCTAAACCTCAAACCCTAAAAACTAAACCTTACACCCTAAACCCTAAGCCTATAACCCTAAACCCTAAACCTTAAACTCCCTAAACCCCTAAATCTTACACCCTAACCCTAAACCCTAAAAACTAAACCCTAAACCACGTGGCTGTCTTGTCTCGCTATGGCAGTCCCCACCCATCCTGGGAGTTCACTGAGGACCTGGGGCAGAAGCACCCCATACAAAGGATAGTCAAGGTTGAGGTTTCAGGGTTTAGGGTTTAGGGTTTGGGGTTTAGGATTTAGGGCTCAGGGTTTGGTGTTTTTTGCAGACCTTCAGGGTTTAGGGCTTAGGGTTTAGGTTTTGTTCCAGCGGGCCTTTAAGGGTTTTGTGTTTAGGGCTTGGGGCTTAGGGTTACGATGCTGCAATATGGTTGGGATATGTCGAGATCTCACGGCCGAGACGCCCCTGTATGTGCGTGCTGCGTTCTTCTAAACACTCCAACTTGCGTGCTGTAAGTACGGAATGGAGGAATGTAGGAGCATATGGGACTGCTGGAAAGCCTAAACCCTAAACCCCGAGCCCTATCTATAATATGAAGGCTACTATAATTTGCCATCCATTCCTCCACTCCGTACCAACAACCAGCAAGTCAAAACATCAGATTTCAAAACCAAGACACAAACCCTACAAAGCCCTGAACCCCAGAGCCACAAACCTGACCCTACTACCGCCTCCTGTGTAGATCTGCTTTGGGAAAATTGATATTCTCTCTTACCCCACGGGCTATAATAAGGCCAAACAAGCAACTACAAACCCTACGAAGCCCTGTAACCCGCCAACCCCGAACCCTAGACGATACGCCCTAAGGAGTCCCTGGGCACTGCTAAATCTAAGGTTACATAGCTACGTGTATAACTGTAGGGTCCCAAGAATCCCCCTAAAATGCCTGAGGACCCACGTTAGGGGCCCATACCTCCAACCTTAACCCTCAACCCTAAATCCCTAAACCCTAAGACCTAGACCCTAAGCCCTAATCCCTCAACCAATTCCACGCTCAAAGGTCCGGACAGGTCATGTAATTCCTGCACGGCTTTCATCATCTGTACTGCCAGCGGCTGGACTGTGGCCTGAAAGAGTTTAGGGCTAAACTAGACCCCGCCAGGTTTAGGGTTGAGGCTTTGGGGGTTTTGGGGTTCAGGGTTTAGGGTTGAGGGTTTAGGGTACCTTTTTGGGGGGGGGGTTTTAAGTAAAGCTTACCTTGAACAGGACTTAGGGGATACAGGGTTTAAGAGTTTTGGGTTGATGGGGGTTATAGGGCCTATAGGGTTTATAGGGTTCAGGGTTTGTAGGGTTTATAGGATTTATAGGGCTTATAGGGTGGTGGGGTTTAGGGATACTGCTGATATTAAAGATCGTGCGTGACCTTGATTCCCAAGGTAAAAGGTACTCAAGGGAGATGCAGGATTTTTCGTATCCACTATATCTAGAATATCCAGAGTACCTTTGACAACGGGGTTTCTCCATAATCTTCGGTCACTTTTCCTTTTTGTCAGGGTCTAGGTCTAGTTTACCCTAGATAGGGCGTACGGCCTAGGGGCTTAAGTTCCCCCAAGCAATTGCCAAACAAAAATCGAGGCCTGACTACTATAATCGTAGAAAGAAGGAACTGGGACCATACCATGAGTAATTTTCCCCTAAACCCTAAGCCCACTATGCCATGGGTAATTTCCCCTAAGCCCTAAACCCACTATACTAGGGGTAATTTTCACCTCAACCTTAACCCCACTATGCTATGGGGTCATTTTCGAGGCTTATACATTACGGCCGTTAGGGTCTAGAGCTTTGAGCTATGGAGGTTCAACGTGAACATGTTCAGATGTTAATTAGGATTCCTAGGAACCCAGAAAAAGAAAACAAGGCCCCCTCTTAGGGTTTAGGGTTCGAGGGTTTAGGGCTTAGGATTTGCCTGGGCCAGTCGACCTTACAATAACAGTTACCGCAATGGATAGTCGGAGTTCTAACATGTTAGTAAAGCTCCTTTTAGGGTTTAGGTTTTTGGGTTTAGGTTTTTGGGTTTAGGGTTTATAGGGTTTAGGGTAAAGGGTTTGGGGTAAGGAGTATTGAGCAATGCACAAGCCTGCATAGTTACCAACCAATATTATTGCCCTAGATTCGTATGACTATGGAATATGGCGCATCAAACAGATCGCAAAGGATGTTGGTAATTATTGGGCCCCTATATTCCATAAGTAACAACCCTTACAAACCCAGTTTCCATTTCATCTTTCTTTGTCTTTTCAATTTGATTTTGCATCCTTAGTAAATTTTAGGCCCGAACCCCTATATATCTCCTGTTAATCTCTCAAAGAGGACCCTAAGTACTTACATAACCCTAAACCCTAAACCCTAAACCCATCATAGTCCACCGAGTCTCCTTATCCCTTTTTGGTGTCCAGGGCTCTTGTAAAACAATTGGTCAAGCTTTAGGTCGCCAAGGTCAAAACAACAGGGGTATCCAACAGCAAAACAGCGGAGCACCTCTTGAACCGCATGGATAAGGTTGAGGGAGTTCACCTTTGTATCCATATTCATCCTCATTAAAATCGATGGTTTAAGAAGACCGCGATCCGGATCAGGATCAGCGGTGCCATGCCGGACTTGTCCGCTCCTGGGGTGATGACCTGTTGGAAAAACGTCCATGCTCAGCTCAGGCAGTGTAACAGGTGCCTCAGACAAAGCAGAGTGGAACCACTTTGGTCGGCTGCCCATTCCAAAATGCCCAAAATGCCCTAAACCCTAAACCCTAAGCCCTAAACCCTAAACCCTAAACCGCCTCATTATTTCAGGCAGGTACCAGAAGTCTGGAAGTCAACTAGAAGGTGGCCCAGGGGGCGTAAGCGGCACCTCAATTAAAATGGTTTGCTATAGTCTACTCTCCTCGTATCCTCCTGAATAACCCCTACATAACCCCCCTTGAAGAAGCTTCAGCTCATGTAGAGTAGGGTTTAGGTTTCAGGGTTGGTTTAGGGTTTAGGTGTGGTTGCCGAAACATTTGAAACAACAATTTGTGGGCGATTACACCATGGACATCGAGCCGCGGATCATAAATCAGTTGCTTTCTGATTTCTGATGCGCTCCCGCACAAAAATACTGAGTTGCTGTTCCGGGGAACTTAAATTCAGCTACCATAATATGGGTAATTAGGAAACAGAAATTGTAGTAACCTGACCTAACTTTCGTAACAGCAGCCCAGAATAGGCTGATCGTTTTATTGCCATAGTACTGCCCCAACCCAGTAACAGCTGGATAATGTAGACCCCTGATTTATAAACTATAAACCCCATCCCCCTGACAGTGATTATAATGTTAAGGATTCGTGGCTGATGTAGAATCCTAAACCCCAAACCCTAGTAGTTTCCATTTTCTTTTCCATCATCCCTTTTTTGCCCCTATATGAACTACAGTCTAAACTCCTTAAAAGGGGGCTATATAGGGGAGTACATAGGGGACTACTACTATAGGGCTTATTACGGGGGATACTAGGAGTTTAGACAATAGCTCATATACTCCCTATTTTAATCACGGGGAATGTCGACCTGCTGGCTGCAGCCCTTGAGGTCAGCCAAGGTTCACTGGCAAAAAGTCATTTTCAACACTCTATGTTTAGGGTTTAGGATTGAGGGTTTCAGGTTTAGGGTTTAAGGTTTAGGGTTTAGGATTTAGGGCTTAAGGTTAGGGGTCAAGCTTTAAGGTTAGCGTATAAGAGTTTCTGGTGTAGGGTGTCACAGGTCTAGCACAAGACATCAAACTCCGGCCCCTATACCTCCCATAACCCTTGAATGACGACTGTTCTTTTTGAAAGTCGGACTACACCCTGAACCCAAAACCCCTAGACCATAAAACCCCATGGACCCCAAATGTTCCAAGCCCTACTGCGGAGAACGCCTCCCATGGAGTCATCTGGCAAGGGGGCCAGCGGGGACCCAAGCCCACGCACGCAACATGCGGTTTAGGGTCTGGGGTTTAGGGGTTTCTGCAAAAATTTCTGACAAACTCAGGGCCATCAAGCCCTACCAGATCTTACACAATGGCTTTAGATGCAATTCCTCTGACGAATGTCTTCACCTGAAACCTGCCCTTGAGCGTAAGCAATAGATGCTGAGTCCTGAGCCCCTTGACCTAACCCCAGATCCTTACTCCTGCACATATGAACGCCAAACTCCTACGCGGTGAAAGCCCTCTCAAAATCCTCTGAAAGTCCTCTGACCCCTCGAACGACAACCCCGCAGCACTGGCTCTTCGGGAGTTTTTAAAAAAGGTTCCCGCGAAATCTTTGGGCAAGCGGGGTTGGGGGCTCTAGCTGCTGCCCGCTGAAAGTCGCCTAGGACTACACTGGAAACCCTGACGAGGCCTTGTACTAATACTCTAAATCCGCAATCCTGAAACCCTATAAACCCTAAGGCCCTAAAACACGGTTCGGCCGGCCCGGCCTCGCGGGTTGGACCCGGCTCCAACTGTAGGCGGGAGCTCCACAAAAAGAGATCACCGTGCGAGGCTAAAGACGTCACCTGAAGATCTGGCATTTAGAGTATTCTAGGGGTTATCTAGACATGTGCTACCTCAAGATACCTCAAGGATTAAAAACCTGAATTCTGAAGTCTAGACCCCAAGACCTATCTTTCATAACAATAGTTATTGATAGCAATAATCATGGGTATTGCCTGGTATATAGGGTTGCGCATGAGGATCCAGACAGATGCATGTCAGGTACACATATATATATATACACACACGCGCATGCCATTTTCCTAGGGTGTCATAGGGTTTGACGGGGTCCTCATATTTGGGTACAGGATCGTAAGCCAATATCCAAAGGGAACAAATGAGGCTATCGGTCTGTAGTACACATGTCGTAAGAACGAAGACGTGTTTGTGGTGTTACAGGGCTGTGTGCCCTGCAATCCTTTTGTGTGAAACTGTATCAGAGGCTCCGTATAGGTAGACAGACATCTAACGAGACATGATAATGTTATCTGTAAGTGTGCAGATCGCCTGGTCATGGCAGGCTTTTCCCCAACTAGAGCAGCTTGCAAGTTTGTAGTGTTCATCCCTCGCAAGATCATAGGGCTTGGGCAAAAGCTTTGAATACACCTTGCTCGGAAGCCTACTCTTGATACCAGATATCCTGCATGGGCGTAGCATACTTCAGCATCTGCGGGTTACGCTAAATTAAGCATACCTTTACGAGGGCTAGGGGGAAACTACCATCTGCAACGGTGTGTCAAAGTTTTCTTCTCGTTTTGCATGCACCGGTAGCGCTCCAGGGTACGGTGTGTGGAACAAACCCGAAGGTGCACGCCACACGCAAAAAAAAAGAAAAAAGTATATAGCCCTAAGGGTCCAAGGACCCAAATAATAGGGCTGTAGGTCCAAAATACCATTAATCTGATAGTATTTGGGCACTAAAACCCCATTATTTGGGTCCTTGGACCCCTAGGTTAGGGGATCCCAAGGGAGGAGCGCCAACCAGAGCATTTTTCACAAGCTGCTCCAGGAAAATGATGACCAGCTTTGGGAAAGTCTTCAGGCAAGAAAACACCCTCAGAAATCACCTAACGCCTATCCTGAGCCCTAAACCCTAAGCCCAGGACTTAAAACCCCAAACCCGAACCTGACCTACCCTAACTATATGGGGGTTATAAAGGGGTTATATTGGGATAATGGAAAATGAAATGATGGACAGTACCATTTAGGGTTTAGGGCTTTAGCAGTGTTTAGGGTTTAGGGACACTCAACCCCGAACCCTGAATTGTTCACCGTCAATCCTAAAGCCAAAGGCCCAACCCCACATCCCAAAACCCCCCCTGCGTACCCTAATCGGCTCCCTAGATCCAGTTGAGTTTGCTGTTGGGGTTTAGGGTTTAGAGTTCAGATTTTTTCGGGTTCAGAGTCTAAGACTGAAATTGTGACTTTACATCGCTTGACAAGGCTCTTACTACACTGACAAGAACGAGTTTTTCGACATGACCCAGACATGCATCCCAAAACCCAAAACCCATCCTGAGCCCTAGAGCTTGAACCCTAAACCCTGAACCCTAAACCTTGAATCCTCGACCCTAACTAAGCCCAAGATCCGAAATCCCGCAGCTGGGTGCCCCTGCAATGTACGTACAGGTGTCATCGCGGTAGACCCCCAACAAGGTGCAGGCCCAGTGATATCCAACCTCCCAGCTCCAAGGGGTTTAGGGTTTAGGGTTTGGGGTTTAGGGTTTAGGGTTTAGGGTTTGGGGTTTAGGGTTTAGGGGTGTAGGGATTATATAGAGATGATGGAGAATCAAATTCGAAAGAACATCACACATGAAAGGGAAACTACTCTATATACAGGGATGACATGGGTTCATGGGGCTTCGACGGCCCATAGGGTCAGGGGCCAAGTGGGCTTTGAAGATTGAGGTTTTTTAGGATTGGGGAGTCAAATTTTTGGGGCTCGAGCTTCAAAGATTAGTGTTTAGACCCTAAACCCTAAACCCGTGTAGAGACTCAGGTTTTGGGATAAGGGAAAGTCTGCTTGATGGGGCTTAGTAGCAGGGTTGATGGTTTAGGGCCTCCACTTCTGAAGCCGAAAATGAAACTGACAAAGCCCCAGAAACTCCATCTGAGCTATAGTCCAAACTCCTAGTATCCCCCTTATATAATGACCCCTATAGTCACCCTATGCATCTCACAGCGGGTTATATAATAGGGGATTAGGGGGGATTAGGGATTAGGGTTGAGGGGTTAGGGTGATCTGACCTCCTTCAGGGGGGTGCCATAGGGGATTATATAGGGGACTGTTCTAGGGGTATTAAGGGGGATACTAGGATTTTAGGCTAGAGCCCAGATAAGCCCCTAGACCTATGCCCCCCGGCGACGCCTCTCTTGGCTTTCGACTTGTGGGGTTCGGGTTCAGGGCTTCAGTTTGGGTTACATGCTATGCTTCTAAGAGTCCTGACATCCAAGCTTCCTAAACCCAAACCCTAAACCAACCCTAAACCCTTAACACAAAAAAGCCTGAACCCTCAAACCTAGGGACAAAAACCACGGGCCCGTAGTGTGTGCCCTCCATCCTGGCGCCCCTGTCTAACTAGGATATAGGGTTTAGGGTATAGGGTTTAGGGGCCTGCATGTTATACCAGTGCCCTCACTTCCCCCGAGCACGTACTTCCAACCACCCCCCCAACTCATCGGAGTCTTGCCTCAATTAGGCAGGGTTAATTGCTTTAGGGCTTAGAACCCTAAACCCTAAACCATAGACACAACCGTAAGGGCTCACCCCACACTCGATCTGGGGACCTGAGGTCTAGAATGTAGTAGGTTTGAACAGGGTTCAGCTTAGTGTTTAGAGTTTGGAGGTTGCTTAAGGCTTTTAGAGTTCAGGGTTTAGGGTGTGAAGGGTTTAGGACTTTTGGATTTGGGGCTTACACGTTTAGGGTAATCGGTGACCGTGTCTCCAAATATCCCTCATACAAACACCCTAGAATGTTCCCCAAACCTTACCTTCCCTCGATGCACTCCAATATACATAAACCCAGTCACAATGCCACTCATCTTCTGCGTTGCCATCTGTTTCTCTCAAATGCTGTATATCCATGTATGCGCGTGTATACATTACGTGATTTGGGGTTTAGGGTTGAGGCGATTAAAAAACAGACACCCCTAGGGACCCTAGAACAGAGCGGTCACACTGAGATTCTGACAGTCTGACAGTCCTTAACACTAGGCTCAGATACGGGTGATTTCCAGGCAAACTCCATCAAGTGCTGGAAGCTTGTCATCAAACCCTAAACCCTAAACCCCTAAACCATAAACATAACCCCACGGTTCAAGACACGGTGTAGGGCTTGGCGAATGTCTCTTTGGTGATTGCATGGCTATAAGCAAAGGGAGCCTACAGTGTATATTGGGGACTCTAGTCTCTCCATTAAGAACCCCCTAAGGGTCCAAGGACCCAAATAATAGGGCTTTAGTGCCCAAATACTATCATATTAATGGGATTTTGGACCTAAAGCCCTATTATTTGGGTCCTTGGACCCTTAGGGAACACCACACACAACGGTCCTGAACGTTTTATAATGACTTCAGACCCTCAAACCAAAGCAATTGAGACCACCGCGATGTGGGCTTAGGAGGTCACTACAATCCACTACAACTCGCCCACTGAGCTATACTCTAAACTCCCAGTGTCCCCCTTAATAAGCCCTATAATGTACCCCTATAGAGTCCCCTATAAAGCCCCCTTTTAAGGAGTTTAGTCTATAGCTCACGTCTACGATATATCTTCAGTCATCATCTGGACGCCCCATCTCCCTTAGCTTACAACTCGCAATCCTGACCAAGAACCCTAAGATCTGGACCCTGAACAAACTCCAGATCCTGAACCCTAAATACTCCTAGGAACTCCTTGGACCCCCACTACCTGGTACCCCACTACTATTAAGGCCACATTCCTTCTGCATTTGAGTCTAAATGGGTAATGGGGTACCAGGTAGTGGGGGGCCCTGAGAGTCCCTAGGAAATACGAAACCAGATGCAGAAGCCGTAAGCACCAAACGCCTCAGTTCTAAACGCCTTAAACTAACCCTAAACCCTAAATCCTCAACCCTAAGTCCAGGCCGATTTTATAACAATTGCGACTGGCTCTCAGCAAAACTGAGAGACTTTAATTTTGTATATCAATCAGCACGTGGAGTGCCAGGTTGCTATAGTTAGTTCAAAAATGCTGAAACGCTCAGTGCAAGGGTTTTGGCCCTAGGCCCTGGACTCAAGAACCCGAACCCCAACTAACTACTAAATCCGGCCGACGCCCCAAACCCTAAACGCCTCAAGTCAAAACCCTAAACCCTGAAATGCTAAACCCCTAGATCCTAAACCCTAAGACCCTATACCCTAAATCCTTACTCCTAAACCCTAAATCCGTATCCCTACGCCTATCTGCGTGTCGCCTGGTTGAGGAAAGCCAGGTAGGCCACGTCCATCCAAGGCCTAACTGCAGCACCAAGCTAAGGCGTTTTGCGAACCTAAACCCTAAGCCTATATAGTTTAGGGTTTAGGGTTTAGGGTTATAGTCCCCCTTAAGTAGATAGAATATGGCTTTGGGTATATTGTACTGAGATCCCCCTATACCACATAGTCTATCTATTAAAGGGGGACTATGAATCCTAAAACCTTGAATTCTGGTCCCATATACCAGTAATAGTATAGTATTTGCGCCCTAAACCCCTACTAGCTGGGTCCTATATACCCCCTATATAGTCCCCATACATCCCTATATATCCCCCTTTAACCCCTTTAAAGGGGCCTCATTTTTGGGGTCCTTGGACCCTTGGGGTGTTCTTATCCTTGCCTATCCCTGGGAGGCATGGTCTGGGCTTCAGGGTATCTGCTTGGATGGTTGTGCTTCTTGGTTAAGCCCTAAACGCTATAGTAGGGTTTAGGGCTTAGGGTTAAGGGTTTAGGGTTTTGGGTTTAGGGGTTATATAGGGATAATGGAAATAGGGATAATGGAAAAGAAAATGGAAGCTACTATTTAGGGGCCCTGTTATTTGGGTCCTCGGACCCTTAGGGAGAGATTGTCCCCGAGCTTTCCGCTGGGCCCCTGGCTTGTCTAGACTAGACAATGGTCCGAAGTCGGCTTCTTTTCAAGCTTTGAGATTATTGCAAGATCGCCAGCCGATGTTTTTGGTATCCTTGCAAGAGACTACATGCTGTTGATGGAGGAAACACTGCACGACTTTAGGTGCCAGAATCCCCAGGAGTTACAACGTATTCTGGATTCTACATGGCGACATGGTGCAGGATTTCCTCCATCCACCGTAAAGGTCAATTGCGCCCAAAAGATTAGACTCGCGGCCTGCAGCTTTAAACCTGGAGCCAAGAGCCCCAAAGCCCCAGACCCTGAAACCCCAAACCTCCAAACTCTAAACCCTAAACCCCAAACCCTGTACTCCAAATCCTAGATCCAAAGCCCTAAGCCTGAACCCTCCCATAAACCCTGAACCATGACACCCTAATATACCTACTTTATACCCTATATGTACCTTGAAGGGCCCCCAGAAGGGTTAAAGGGCCCGTGTTAGGGCCAAGGCTAACCAACCTCAGACTGAAGAATCCTAGATCCAAAGGGTTTAGGGTTTAGGGTTTAGGGTTTAGGGCCTGAACCCTCCCATTAAAACCCTCAACCCCAAAACCCTGAACCATACCCATAACACCCTAAAGTGCCTAAACCAGCCATGGTGCATTTCTAGTAAACCGTAAATGCCACCCTGAATCATAAGATCCTGAAGTGCCTAAACCAGCCGTGGTGCATTTCTGTCTCGTATGGATATGTGCTGCGAAACTTACTTTGGTTCTCCTGCATCCACCAACTCGGGACCTGCAGAAAAGATTGGTATATAGGGATGTATAGGGTTTACGTTTTCGGTCATGCTTGGGACCCTAAACCCTGAACCCCAAAACCCTACAACCCAAAAACCCAAAAACTCAAAACCCTCACACCCAAAAACAAAAAAAACACCTAAAACCCTAAGACTAGAGTTCAGGGTTTAGGGTTCCCATCCGGCTTGTCTGGTTGAATGGGTTCTAGGGGGATGCTGGGTTGAATGATGGAGGCTTCTCCAAATTGGGCCTGGGAAACTGGGGCATAACCCTAAACCCATACTTGGAGGTTCGCGGGACTGAGTAAACACTTGAAAATGGGACATAAGCCCACTTACCTTTGGTGCAGGTGTATAAGTTGTCTAAGGTATACACGGGACCGGTACCGGGAAACAGAAGTAGAGTCACTTAGGAAATCAGGAAGGAATGGAGAAAGTATACTTATAACCCCTATACGCCATTCAATAACCCCAGCTTTCCGCATGATGAACCTACGTACAGAGTCCCCCTGACCTGCTAAGCCTAAGAAATTGTCATCATCCGTGATTAAATGCCTAAACCCTAAGCCCGAAACCCTAAGACCGCCCCATGAACCTCCAAGTGGGAGTAACGCCGAGGCACACAGGTCCCGAGTAAGGATAGCATATTAGGGGTACCATGGGGTACCATGGGGTACCCTTTAAAAAGGGAATCGGGTACAGTTATACATATAAGGTTTAGGGTGTAGGGGTTTCCCAAGATTAGGGATACCGCTCTCGGGGTCCCCATAATACGGGTTACAGTATTCTGGGGCTATTCTGGGGTCTAAATTGGGGTCCCCTGTTTACGGAAACTACAAAATAATAGTCGGTTTGACGAATTGTGTAGCAACAAATAAACCTAACCGACTTGTGAAGGCTTGTTCATGTAGCATATGCTGTGGTTTCAATGCCCACCTGCAACATGAAGAAAGAACGACAGAGGAGATCGCAGAGGAGAAATCTCTTCGCTGCATTACCTACCAATACCTTCAGCCGACGCTCAACACCCCTCCCCCTCCAATTACACATTCTCTAAAGACCTACACAGGAGACATAATGGCAGAGAATTCACCTTTGCCGGAGAGGAGCCCTGAACCCCAAGCCCTGAAACCCCGTCCCTAAACCAATAAAAAACAGTTGCTGAATCGCACAGGCGAGGTGGGCAACTCTTCTTACTATACTAGGACTAAAATGAACCCCCAAAAATGTAGTAGAGTGCAGCTACCGCCCTAAATCCCCCCTAAGCCCCTTATATTAGATACCATGAGCCCTATACATCCTAAACCCTAAACCCTACACCCTAAACGCAGCTACTAAGAACCCCAAACCCTTCATACCATTAACCCTATAAACCTATAACCCCTATATGACCCTACAATATGGTAGTTTTCTTTTCCTTTATCCCCAATAGCCACAAATCCTGAACCCTAAACCCCAAACCCTAAACCCTAAACCTGAAACCCCCAAACCCCAAACCCTTAACCCCAAGATTCCGAGGCCGCCTGTTTCACAGCAACTAGCATGGCTGTGGACATGTCGCGCATCAACCTCGGAGGAGGAGTTCGGCTTCAGGTCTAGGGTTTAAGGGGTTAGGATTTGGGGTTTAGGGTCTAGGGTTTGGAGTTCAGGGTTTAGGATTTGGGGTTTAGGGTTTAGGATTTAGGATTTAGGGTTTAGGATTTGGGGTTTAGGGTTTAGGGTTTTGGGTTCAGGGTGTAGGATTCAGAGTTTAGGGTTCGGGGTTTGGGTTTAGGGCTTAGGGTTTGGGGTGGTTTAGGGCTTGGGGCTTTGGACCCATTGGGGTAATATTAGGGTTACAGAATAGAAAAGAAAATGACAACCACTATAGCATATTGAGGTTACATACGGTTTAGGGTTGAGGGGTTTGGTGATTTAGGGGTTCCTTCTTAATTCCTTCTAACGTGGTATATTATGAGCCCTTACGAAAAATCATAACAACCCCCCCAACAAGGAACTACATGGCAGCCCTTGGCGAGGGCTTAGGATTAAGGATTTAAGGCTTTCAATTAGGCTTGTGGCTTAAGGTATGATGGGTGGGGCTTCTACACAGAAGTGGGCTGGTTGAAGGGGTGCCCCCAGACTGGAAAGGGAACATGCTATGCTGAAACAAGGAGAAGAGGGAGATAAAGAGAGATAGGGAGAGAGAAGAGAGACAAAAGACAAAGAGAGAGACAGAGAGAGAGAGAAGGGAGAGAGAGGGAGGGAGGGAGGGAGGGAGAGGGAGAGGGAGAGGGAGAGGGAGAGAGATAGAGAGATTGACTTTAAACCCTAACCCTTGACGCGTTCATGTTGCTGGCGGCAGGTGCGAACGAGTGAGCAAAGCTGCAGCGCCAGACGCTCTTCCACTATTATCACTCACACTCCTTGCTTGGGTCATTCCCCCACCCAGTAACTGTCCTTAAAGGGGGCCTTATTAAGGGGCTATTACAATTCCTATTACCCAATGTGGTAACAGTTACTGTAAGGGGGAATGACCCAACTCCTTGCTAAGTTTCCATCACCTTTCAAGTATCAAACTATCACATCTCACTGATTTGCCAGCCACTCGCATGCCGTGCAAAACTCCTGCATCTAGCTCCTGAGAACGATTTAAAGTTGCCCCTTACAAATGTGCGTTTCATATTATAGTTCGTGTTCCTACGGTGTATGGTTCTTAGACTATGAGGAGCTATGGGCATCGTATAAACTCCAGCCCTAAATCCTGCACCTTGAACCCTGGAAGCCGAAGCCACATATAAGGGTCTACATAAGTAGGGGGCCTCAATATAGACACAAGGTACTGGAGTCATGATAATGGACTTACATTTTAGAGTTTAACCCCCGAAAAGGGGGCCTCCCTAATGCCTTAACCACAATGCTCCACAAACTCAACCGGCGGCAGGGAACCCTTGTAAAATGGTAGTCTTAACATGCTATCATGTTTTATGCTGCAGTAAATACAGTAAAGTTATGACAACTGGTCTTTGCAGTTGCCCGGAAGAGTGAGGCAATACACCGAGTTTAGCCTCTGGGACACTCCATACACCATTCACCTCAAACAAGCAAATGCCAAAACCGACACCCTACCCTTTACTACCCTGCAAAGAGCCCATAAACCCAAATATGAACCCGGAACCCTCATATCCTATACCCCAAACCCTAAATCCTAACTGTGGGTTAGATGGGCTCATCATGCCCAGAGCCTAAGCCAGCTCTCTGCTTCCTACCCAAAACCCTCGACCCTATCGTTTCAGGGTTTAGGGTTTCGGGCTTACGGTTTACTCTAACGGCCAAAAAATCTACATGAAATGGGCGCCCGGATATATATATATACATATATATAGCGAATTATAATAGGGGCATTAGGGAGATTATGGAATTCTCCCCTACGATCTCATTTATAATCCCCAAACCCCTAAGCCCTAAACCCCTAATGTTAACAATGCAATGAAGAATCCCCGCCCCCCGCCCCATCCCCCCCTCCAAGATTGGGTTTTGCGGCCTTGGTCTGGAGAGAGGGTGGGTTGTAATAGTAAACCAAGGGTTTAGGGTTTAGAGGTAGGACCAGGTATTGCAGCTCGTAGTACTAGTAGCACGAGTAGAAGGGAATCTATCAAAACCCTACAGCCCTACACCCTAACCTCTAATCACCCGAAACCCCTAAAAACCCTAAATCTTAAAACCCCCAAAACCCAAATCCCTAAATCCCTGAACCCGAAATCCTAAACCCAAATCTCTAAACCCTTAACCCCAAATCCCTAAACCCCTAAACCCTAACCCCCAGACCCCTTCTTACAGGGGCCCCCTGGCTGCCCAGCTGCAGCACGCGGCCCTGGTTCCGCGGAGCATCTTCGAGCTTCCTAGCTTCAGCTTTGGGAGGGACCCCTAATAGGGACCCCCAATCCCATTATCATATATAACCCTTGTATAGTCATTGTATAGCAGCTATATCCCTAATTACTCCCCATATCAACCCCCATAAGCTACAAGGATCCCTATGAAGGGGTCCCTCCCGAAGTCCTTAGATCCTAGTTTCAGCTTTGGGTTTCATAAAAAGGGTTTAGAGCTAGGGTTTAGGGATTTAGGGATTTAGGGTTTAGGGATTGAGGGTTTAGGGTTTAGAGCTTGGGGTTGAGGATGAAGGGTTTGGGGTTGAAGGCTTTGGGCTTAGATT
>CAJNIZ010042803.1:0-44714 GCA_905231905.1 Symbiodinium pilosum
TTTTTTTTTTTTTTTTTTTCTTTCTGACATCTGTAGTTTCTGTAGATTTGGAGACCCCAAAATATCAACCCACAAATCCTACAATGCTATTCTCGGAAGCCCCTAACATGGTATCCCTGATTTTGGGAAAAAAAAAGAATCCCCATAAACCACTCTATAATCCAAGTTTCCATTTTCATCATCGAAAATAACCCCTATATAACCCCAACATAACCCCTACATAACTTTATATAACCCCGTTTGCTTTCCCACTTGTTTCTCCATTGTCGGGGGTTGTAGCTCACTGCGAGGCCCACACCATCCGACAGGCGCGGCTTCCGGCAATCCGGATCGTCATGCTGTAGGGGCTTACTTCGTCAGAAAAGGGTTTTGGGGTAATCATACTAAGGTCGTATCTTTAAACCTTAAACCCTTGCATTCTACACAGGTGATGGTAGTTTTATGTTCAGGCGGCGAGATTACTCAAACCTACAGAAACCCAGCATAAGAGCTGACCTTTCGGCGGACAAAGCACCCTTCCTACGGGTGGGTGGGGGGTAAGGGTTTCGGGTTTGCAATTTACCGTTGTGGGTTTACTGTGTAGGATTTAGGGGTGAGGGTTTTGCGGTGTGGGCTTCCTGGGCCTGGTTGTGGAGTGATCTGTGAGAAGCTCCCGAGGATCCTACCGAAAGGCCCCAATATAGACAAAGGTCATATCCCCCATTTGAATTGGTATAGTACCGTCGTACAAGAAGAATCATGTCTCTTACTTGGTTCAACCACAAAAACCTGTATTCAGTTCCCTATAACACACGACATACCCCCGGTTACAATTTCCATTTATGTTTCAATTTTCTTTCCCACTTGATTCTCAATCCTAAGCCCTCAACCCTAAGGCTAAGCCCTAAACCTTAGACTCTAAATCATACAGTAGCTTCCACTTTCTTATCCGCCTGATGATTTTCATCATTAAGAATATTTTCGAGACGCAAAGCTTGTTTCTTCGTGTGGGCAAGGGCAGCCCTCTGCCATCCGCAAGCTTAGACCCACAACCCCAGCGGGGCTGCCATGGCAGTTTAGGGTTTAGAGTGCTAATGGGTTTCCATAAAGTAGGCGGGCCCTTCTGGGGGTGTCTGCAAGAAGGACTGTAGTATATTAGGGTCCCCTATTTCTGGAAACCTCCGAATCCCAAACCCTAGAAGTGTCCTGAAAAGGTCACTAACAGGGTTTAGGGTTTAGGGTTGTGATAGAAACCTTCCAAGAGACAGGTAACATTGATGTTTGGGAGGGCTCCGTCAGGCCTACAATCTGGACCTGTAAGCTCTGCACCCGTACTATGCGCCATTTTATGCAACGCTGACAAATCCTAGTTCGGATTTCATCTTCCATTGGAGTCTCCATGATAGTCTGTACCAACATCCTCTTTCTGAGCCCTTGTATATCCCTAGGCAGGCCCTATTTCCTTATTTGGGTTACCACACCCTCTAAAGCCTAACCTATACTGCACAACTGTAAGCCCTATGTATATAGCCCGTATTTGGGTTGCGAAATCCCTCTATTGCTCAAAAACCCCTGTGCAACCCTTATGGGGCTCCCAAAAACATCTAATCCCTAATCCCTAAATCTACCCTAAACCTGTATTATTCAGAACCCCTGTAATTCTCGCCTATTTATAAAACCCCCTTTTAGAAGTTTAGACTCTAGCTCACATAATCCGTATTTGCGTTTCCCAAGCTTTCTAATCTGGACTCGCGGGAATTATTCCGTACCGGAAGGCCTTCCCTGCGGCGACCTCAACGGGCAAGAAAAACATGGGTGACCTGCTTTAAGTCACACGATTGAGGGTTGAGGATATATGTAGGGCTTGGGGTTTCAGGATTGAGGGAGGGCTTGGGGCTTAATTATGGTTTAGGTCCTCTTACTAAAGCAGAATAAGGGATATGCACTTAGATGTATATGTTTTATGATAACTATCCAGGAAGGAACCAGGTATGCCTGATGCAGAGATGGATGTAGTATTGACGCTTGTTGCTAGTGTTGGCAGATTGCATAATGTAGGGGCGATTGAAGTGGAAGAAGGTGTCGCTGTATGTTTATCTATATTTATATTATTTTTGTACCAGGATTGTTACCGGGATAAGGTTCTGCAATGGGTTTGCACTCCGAGTTTTGAGTTAGTTGGTAGCGCCTTATAGTGATAGTTTGACAGTGAGAGTATTGGCTTGCCATTGCGGGTATCTGTGGCTCTTATGACTTACCGAAGTTCATCAGGTAGCAAAATTCTTGGGGGAGGGGGCAGGTTTGTCAGAGCAGTGCACCCTCAATGAATTCCAGATGTTCATGCTGCTTCGAAAGAAATCTTCAACTGCAATAGGAAGCATGTAATTTGTTTTTTTTTGGTGATTTAACGCCTCTGTTAGTTTGGAAACTAGGGCTCATGGGCTGGGTCTGTGCGCCCGTTGAGCTGTGGCAGTTGGGTTTCACCTTGAGATTGCATAGGCATATGGTGTAGGGTTTAGGCCAGTACAGCCTTAGTAGTTTGGGTTCAGCAGCATTATTCTGGCCATGGTGTGTATGCCTAGCATTGTGAAAGCAAAGGTTGGCAAGAAACAATATTAAGCGCCATTTTCCGCTGGCAGGCCTGTAGCCCCAGGCACAAACCCGAATGGAATGTCTAGCAGCTTGTCCGCTCGAAGTGTCATGGACTAATTCTATATGATCCAAAAGGGGCCCCTAACACTTCTTCATAATCCCCACATATCCTTGTGGTCTCCAGGGGTATCCCCATTTCCAGAAACTTCCGCTTGCTGAAAAGGTGCGTTGCCCGAGAAACTTAGTTGCGGGGCCTGCGGTGCTTTCATCGTCGACAAGGATGGTGACAAGGAGATTCGAGATTTTTCATGAAATCCTCATTATGGAGACCCCCCCCNNCCCCCTCACCCCCCCCAAAAAAAAGGAACGCCTAAATCTGGAAAAGCCTCATTTCTGAAAGAGCTCTTCTTGGCACGCCAATTTTTGGTATGGCTTGATATCCGGAATTCTGAACCTGGCAAAATCCTACCAGACTCCTTTTTCGGGTGGCATGCTGGGGTAAGGAACTGGCCTTGATGGTTTCGGGACCTCCCCCAACCCTAGACTGGGTTGCTACTACGGAACTTGTAGTACGGGTATATAGGGTTTTGGGTTTAGGTATTAGGTTTTAAGGTTTAATAGGGTCCCTGAACCTTAACCATCCTGGCTGGCATAATGGAGCCTCTAGCCGTACGATGTGTTTGGGCAATCATGGGCAAGGAGCCTTCGTCCAATGCCTTCGCTCCGTCAGATTGTTTGGGGACGCTACAAGAACCTTGAACCCTAAAGCCGAAAGCCTAAAAACCCAAAATCTTAAACACCCTACAACCCCCAAAGCCCTCAAAAACCCCCAGCACCAAATGCAACCCTGAACAGGAGTTCTTCGCTTGCAAGAACTGCTGGTCCTTCGGGGAGGTGGCACGTAAAGAGTCCTGGGAGGGACCTTCCTGAGAGCCCCAAATAGTTCAACTACGGAATCTACCCTACATGATATCAGCATCCCCAGGATGATTTTAAGGCATATCCCTTCACAAGGGGGTGTTAGTCTCCCTGGGTTATGATTCGTTGGGAGTTCTTTTCAGGTTTAGGGTTTAGGCGCTCCTCGGCCAGCACCAGCAACGCAGACTTGCATCAGCTTTGGAGGAGTTGGGAAGTGGATAAAAACCTGGGAACCAACAAATGTTGAGGGTTTAGGGCTGGGAGTGGGTCCTTGTATTTTAAACCCTAAACCCCAAAACCCCGAACCTCAAACCCCAAACCCTCAACCCCAAACGCCAAACCCCAGACCTTAAGCCCTAAACCCTAAGCTCCAAATCCTAAACCCTAACCCTAAAAGGCAGGTCACAGCTCCCAACTTATTCGAACTGTTGTCCACAGCTTGGCTGGAGCTGGGTAAGGAATAAGCCAACTTATAAACTGCAGAGTTTAGGGTTTAGGGTTTGTTTGGGTGTAGGATCTAGCTCTAACCCCAAGAACGAATGATGAAGTGAAACACAAAGCGTAACATGCAATGGCAATTACAATCTTAGGTTTAGGGCCTAGGACAGAACATCACATGAAAAGAACATGGAGAATGAAAAGGACAGTGGGGTTATATGAGCTAGAATCTAAACTCTTTAAAAGGGGGGGTTATAAAAGAGATTATAGGTTGTTGAGGGGGTTACTGGGAGTTTAGACTATAGCTGATATGCGGGGCTACGGGGAAGATTGCAGGCTATAACCAGGTAGTATCCTTTAGTCCGTTGTAATGGTTCTTATGGAGAAGGGAAGGGTGTCGTAGCGTGCGTAGTGTGCCTACTCAGGCTGGGAGTCAGACGTTTCAACTTTACTATAACCCTGCATAATATAGTAGTTTCCATTGTATTTTCTTTTATCCCAAAATTACCCCGATGTAATATACCTCTATATCACCCCATCATATTAGTCAACCTCAAGGACCTGATAACAATGCGGAGTAGTCTTACATCTGGGCCTGCTGTTTTTGCAGTCTTCAGGCAGCCCGAGGTGGAAGAAACCTGTGCTGGGGTCGTAATCCCCTCCCGTAATAAACCTCCTCCAGCCCTTGAGGACGCAAGTGTTCAGCCCCTTTACAGAATGTGGTTATATGGGGCCTCATGACTCAGCTTTAGCGTGCAGACGTCGTTTGCTTGCTGCAGCTGTTGGTTTCAAGAAAGTTCCTTTCAAGGCAGCTTCACGCCCCTAAACCCTACACCCCTCAACTGGATTGCTGTGAAGGAGTTTAAATTTAGTGAGCATAATGGGTATATACAGTATTAATATGGTCCTGAAAATCAACCCAGTAAACCCCTGAATTCTAAAACCTTGTACCCAGTGGATACAGAAGCAACGCTGCCTAAAGTCCCTGCAGCGCCAAGGTCCGAACAGCTTACTGTTTGTGGCATCGAAAATGTCACGTCCGGGTAGGTACCTAAACTCTTGACCCTAAAGGGTTCAGGGCTCTTGTTTCGGAAAACATGAAGCTAGGAACTCGTAGAATGAAGAGACCCTGCACATTTTTCAAACTTATCACTAAAGCACTTCAGATGAATGGCAGCACAACCGCTGACCATAGGCACGATCCTTCGGGTACTGCCGCCACCCATTAAGAGTGGGAACATACTCATGACATATTTATATCTGTATATATATATATAGACTAATATGGACCGTAATATGTCCTCCCCCCTTTAGACTGTTAATGGGTGGGGGCAGGAACCAAATGATCCTGATAACCATTGACGGGATTTACCTATTCTTCATATCAGGACCCAGGCACCAAACCACCAATTTGGTCATTAAAAGCTTTGATGGGCAGGTGCTGGCGCTGTGCTGCGCTTGCTGCGAAGCTGCCTGGCCCGACAGGGGGAGTTCTAGGGTCTTAAGCCGGAGTGGATCCCTATAATAATCCCTGCAAAATCCCCAAATATACTCCTATTAGCCTATAAATCCTAAACCCCACAGGTTTAGGGGTGCAGAGTTTAGGTGAGAGTGCGCCCTTGTTTAGCCTGGGGTTAGCGCAGTGTAGGACCACTTAGGGTTTAGGGAGTAGGGATTCGGGATATTATCCGAGTAGTGGAGAATCGAATGGAAAAGGAACATGAAATAGACACCGCAGGTCCCTTTAAGGGGTTGTAGAGATATACAATGTTCAGGTACCCTGTCTCAATGATAGAGAATCATATGGAAAGAAAATGGAACATGCAATGCAAGCTACTATGTGGTTTAGTCTTGTTGCTTGGGGCCTACGAGCCTAGAAGTTATGAGCATCACCAGGTGCTCTTTGCGGGCGTTTGGGCCTGCATCTGTCACATGCGAGATGACACAGCGTTTTTTGTGTTAAGCGTTGCGCTGTGTTGTAGGGTTCAAGTAGGAGCACGGATTGAGGGTCTGGAACACTAAGCCATGCGTGACCTTTGCGCACATCTTGCATATCAGTTTAAACTGCAGTCTAATTTTTGCATTTTCTTCAACACCTTGCCAAGAACTCCGACTTTCAAATGGGTAGTAGTAAGAATATGATGCAACCAGCAGAAAACCAGCTCTTGACCCTAAAGCCCCACACCCTTGCCCCTAAAAACTGCCCTCCCCAAACCTAAATCCCCAAACTCCAGCCCCCAATGACTTAAATCCTCAAACCCCTAAACCCCTAACAGGATAGAAGCCCTCTAAGGCCCCTCAAATCCCCAACTCTCCCAAAATGCTGAACACCTTAAACCCTGAACCTCAGCGGGGTGAAGAGAGGACCCTAAACCCAAGAGCAACCCTAAAACCATGTGGAGCCTGAGCCTAGGGCAACCCCAAGTGGCTCGGCCGGGCAGCAATGGCCAAAGGTGTAGAGCGGCACCGTAGTGCCAACTCATTGAACTCAGGCCACTCAGCTTCGTTCTGCTACGAGTTGTCAGGTAGGTACATAGGGATTTGGGTTTAGGGTTTGAGGTTTAGGGTTTAGGGCTTGGGGTTTAAGGTTTAGGGTTGGGGGGTTTAGAGCGTTTAGAGCTTAAAGGGTTTAGCGCCAAGTCATTGAAGTCAGGCCCCTTGGCTTGGCTCTACGATTCTACTACCTTACCTCAGCTGGCAGGGAATCAAGGAATTGAAATGAACATAGAAAGTATTCTGTCATTGGAGATTGTATGAGCAAAAGCCCTTAAGGGAGGTTATATAGGGGATTATAGGGGTATTATAAGGCTTATTAAGGGGGACTGTAGGAGCGTAGACTTTGGCTCATATAGGGGCTTCTAGCAGGATCCATTCCCTGGTTCCTTGCTTACCAGAGGTACGCTGCCCAACCGAAAGGCCGCCCTGATTAATTTGCTTCTTATTCTGTAGGCTCAGGCTGGCTAGTGACTTGGGTTCTTGGCTTCATGAATGTTTTACTGGGGGGTTAGTAGGGAAGAAGGGAACATACCCTCCATATAATCCCTATACTGTGTATTTCCTTATTCCCCAAACCCTGAACCCCCCTAAACTTATGTAATCAATATACTAAATGCCCTAATTCCTTGATTACCCACAGTAAGGAGTTCTTGGATGCATGAATGTGATCCTAGCAGCTCTGGGTTACAAGTTTGCTCTGGTTAGCAAGGAATGAAGGAAAGGAAAGGACCATGGAAACTACATTGCTCACTTGCGGGCTTACTATGGCGAGAGAATGCACATCTTCGCTGATGTGCTTGACAACTGGTTTCGCAAGTGGCAATTCGAGCTAAATCCCTATATAATCACCAAAACCACCAGTTTCCATCTCATTTTCCGTCTTCTTTTCCATCGGGTTTTCCGCTATGGTACCATAAAGCTGCTAGCTCACCCGACTTTTTAGCGTAAGGTGCTAGGAGTCATTGAGTGGTGCAGGCTTGCAGTGTTGTCCGATGGTTTAGGGCTTATTAACTTTTGGCTTTGGGTTTACAGAGGGATCTGGCCTTATGAGAAGCTTGTCAGAACCAGAGGTATTACCATTTCTTTACATATCCTTCATTACCTTAGGCCGGAATGGGCAGGCAGGGGTAGCGCCTCACGACTGCAAGTATGGGGCATCCCGCTTCTTGGTCCTAATGATGATGAACAAAAGCGTGCATGACCCCAAACATGGTACACTACCATAATTCCTTTGGCTTGGGTTAGAGTGAAGTATCATCATCCCCAGGGTTCGGTTTCATAGGGTTATGCAGGGTCTGTCCGCCAGCAGTATTTCAGGCAACACCGGCAACACCCTCGAACTCCCGCAGAACGCTGTGAGGCTGAGTGGATTTGAGATTGCTGTTGTGTCGGGATGGCGTGGAGCATGTAGCTGTAACTCCTGGGCCGCAGCAGCCATGTTACCTTTGCTGCATGGTTTCAATGATTTTGGATTTTCCGAACGTTCTGTCGCCTTGCCTAGACTCTCTAAGGGATCCCCAGATGATGGACCCCTTAAACATCAGATGTGTTTTCATTGGGGATGACAAGGGGCTATTGCGGGGTTCTGTTTTTGGATCCTGAAAGGGGTCTGCATATAATATCGCAATATGTACCTCAAGATGCTATAGTAGTTTCCATTTTCTTTTCCATTGCTCTCTATATGGTGTTTTCATTACATAGGGGGAATCCAATATGGTCCCTCAACTACTCTTATGCTTATTGTAGGGGACCCTAATTTTGGGAACCCCCCCCCTGCCCCCCGCCCCCCCCCCCGCCTTTGTGGGGATTATGGTAACTGGGGTCGGGTGCATTGCCTCCGGCTCTCCCCTGCCTGAAGGTTCATTGGGGTTTAGGGTTTAAGACTCCTTCCAGTATCTCTATGGTCCTAGCCATAGGCACCCACTTTGGGTTCCCACATATTTGCTCCTAGCTATGGGCCAGAAGGTTTATAGTAGTTGCTATTGAAAGACGCAACCTAAGCCCGGAACTTTAAACCCTAAACCGTAAACCTTAAGCCCTAAATCCCAAACCCTAAACCCCAAGCCTTAAGCCCTAAATCCCAAACCCAAAGCCCTAAACGTAATCTTCCTGCCAGGCGCAGTCCGAGCCCAGTCTCGGGAGATTCCACGGACGACGAAGAGCCAGGGCTCTTCTCCCAGGCAGGTCTTGGGGCTTAGGTCATTTGGGATAATGGAAAAGAAAATGGAAACTACAATAATGGGGTTATATGGGGTTTAAATTTTTTCAGGGTTTAGTTTTTTTTAGGGTTTAGGGTTGGTTATATAGAGATTATAGGGTATTTCTTGGGGCTATATGAGGATAATGGAAAAGAAAATGGAAACTACTATAGTATATTGGGGATTGAGGGTTTAGGGGTTTAGGGTTTAGGGTCACACGGAGGGTTGATGGACAAACTTCTGGCTCTAAATCTGGTATACTACCATAACTTCCGGGGTTTTAGGAAGATAGGGTCATGTTACAGCGTAGGGTTTGGCTCATCAACCCTAGGGCTTTCGGTATTTGGTTTTGGGAATGGTTGCAAGGCACGGTTTTCAGGATTGTTACGGGTTACCTAATCGCCGGTCTCCATAGTACACGCCAGAAGGTTCGTCTTCAAAAAGGTTTCTTGCCCGTTAATATGGTCTTATTAACGGGGAACCTTCGCTGGTGTAGTTGGAGAAGCCATAGGTACATGGGCGTCGTTTTGCCATGGCCAGGGCATGGGGGATCGAGCAGGTTTCTGATTTTGAACTGCATGAAGGGATCTAGGGTTGCGGATAAGTGTCAAGTAGCTTACAGCTTTCGGGTGGTCCGAGGTGTGGGCAACTAGGATACATGGCTGTGATTCCATTTTCAGGGTTTGCTTAGGTTTCATTTTGTGTATTGATAAGCTTGGGTCCCGGGTAATTATTCAGTGAGTCCATGGAAGCTGGTGGACAGTGGAGGGCCTTGGCTTGCGGCCTTAAGCCGTAAACCAGAGACCATATTGTGCTGCAAGAGGAGGTTCAGGAGTTGGAATGAGGCTTTCCCAAAATCAGTGGTACCTATAGGTACATTAACTCCTGTAATGGAGAATCAAAGCGGAGGAACATGGATAATGAAATGGAAGCTGTGTGTTGTGCCTCAACCCTATACCCTGTACCCTATACCCTAAATCCTGAGCCCTAAATCCCATAGCCTAAACCCTACCCTGATTCCAGGTGAAGACCCCTCGCTCACGAAGGGAGCTAAGGCCAGTCATGCATTCGAGAACTGGCGAGCTATCGGATATTTTTTTCGGGATTATAGAGGGATATGTGACAGGGTTAGGGTTTAGGGTTTAGAGTTTGGGGTTTAGGGTCAAGGGATATATGTAGGGATATATAGGGGCTATATGCGTTATAGAGGGATATATGGATATGCCGGAATGGAAAATCAAGTGGCAACTGCTGCAGCATTCCGGGCCTGGGGTTTCGGATTTTTTTGGGCGATATAGGGATATGTAGGCGTTATGTAGGGATATATGGGGTTTCTGCTGTAGATTAGGGGTACCACTTCAGGGATCCCCATAATACGGGGTATATTTTAAAATGTATTGGGGTCTTTGTTGGGGTCCCCTTGTTTATGGAAACTGCCATAAAGGGAGAGTTGGCGAGAGAGAGAGAGAGAGAGAGAAAGATTTTTGTAGATATAGAATATATGTATGTACATATAAATATATATTTACGTTATTCGGGGTGTATAGTGGAAATGGGATATACAGGCTTTCACGGTGGATACACGGCGATTATATAGGGTTTGCGATTTAGGGACCGTTCAGGGATACTTGGGGAGTCAGGACGTAGCTAGAAGTGGCTTTCGTGTGGCTTATAGGGTTGAGGCCTACACTGAGTACGTTTTCCTGACCTCCAAGTACCACAGAACTCAATCCCTGAATGGTCCCTAAAGCCCAAGCCATGTACAACCCGTATGTACCCACAAAACAACGCCATAGAGCCCTCATTGTTCCACTGTATAGTGCGGCTAAAGCAGTTTCCATTTCGGATGGGAGAGGATCATTCCGCGAAGTTTAAACATGGAAGCGTTGGGTTTAGAGGTTGAAAATGGTGTTTAGGGTTTTATTACCTTAATCCTTCTATGATCCTTATGAAGCAATAAACAATGATTTTTATAGGGTCTCCAAACCTACCCTAGTCCTAGTGATGGGATTTTGGGCCCAGAGCTCGCAGCCATAAGCCCAATGCTCCAAACCGCAAATCCTAAGCCCTAATCCTAAAACCCCCAACCTTGAACCCTAAACTCTGACCCACTCTATCTTCCCAATCCGGTCCCCGACAGGAAGAAGTATTCCCGCCGTCGTTCTGATCCGGCAAGTCCGACCAACAAGGACTTGCCCCAAGTGCTAGAAACTGATATATATATATATATAGGTAGGTGTATGTATATATGTATTTGCATGCATATATATATACACACATACATGTGTGGACATCTATATATATATATATGGTTTAGGGGCTTTCGGGATTTTTAGAAATTACGAAGGGGTTGCAAGGGTATCCCTCAAGGAGTCTATAGTGGCTGATTGAGAGACCCCCCTTATATTCAACCTTCGTAGCCTTGCAAAGACCGTAGTCCACTAATCAAGGCCAGCAAAGCATCCATACGGTGGTTTCAAATTATACACCCAAAATAGCATGGTCCTTTACATTTTCTTTTCCTCCCTAACCACCACTGAACACTTCAGAGAAAGCCCTACATTACGTGGCTGTTTCCGTTTCTTTTCCATGCCTCCACTCCAATAGTTGGGAAGCCTCCTTCTTGGTATTCTTGGGCTTCTGTGCTTGTGTCGCACATACGGCTTGAAGTAGGAGCAGGTCCTCAAAAGCTTTGAGGCTGATAGGCTTCTGGTTATGGTTACTTTGATACGAACTAGGGTTGTCATTCTGGTTTATCGCGTGTATCTTGGGTGTTTGAAAACCTTAATCCTGGGTCGTATGTGTTCTCAGTCCGACAGCCGGAAGTCTCTCAAACCCATGACGAATCTCATGCTCTGTAGGCTTTGGGCTTAGGATTGAGGGCTTGGGTTTTGTTAGGATTTAGGGTTTGTGGACATCCAGAATATACGCTCACCAATATTCGTAGGGAACTCGACATGCATCCAGAGCGGCGCAGAAGGGTATGCAAGTTTGAGATTACTCACTCCAGATTTCGTAAATGGCTGTCCAGCAAAGCGTATGGGGAATGTAGCTAGGGAATATAGCCCAGCCTGCAGCTGTTACTGTTATAGGTAACACTTGTAATACGTAAGATACTTCACACAGGGGCCTAATCACTGTCATACTCTTGTCTACAATTCCGGGTGTGATTATAGTACCGGCACCTCAAATGAGCCTCAAAACAATGTGGGTAAGTATTCAGTGTTCTACACGAAGCAACCTATATGCCGTCAAAAAGCAAGTTTCCGTTAAATTCATCATGTTCTATTGCGTTTGATTCTCGGTGTATGAACACCTCTGCCACTAGGCTTAAGTGACATACCCACCATATGACTGGGTTGTTGTTAATACAATATGGTATTCAAGTAGATCTTCAAGTAGATCATACACTGGGCTTCGCAAAGATAATTCAGTTTCATATACCCTTAAGAAGAAAAACTTGAAAAACCTCAAGCCCGTGACCCTAAACCCTAACCCTAAGCTAGGGAGGAACTCACGTCTCAGGACAGTGCTGATGAGAACCAGGAGCTGCTCCGACGGGGTAGCGAAGGCAACCTCCCGAGACCCCGGCAGGCTGGACTGGTGGTGGGCTGTTTATGGCTTCTACTGACCACCCCCGCTATGCTACCTCCCTGTCTTTAAGGCTCGCCCTTGATTGAACCTTACGTAACGGCACGAAAGCCTTGTGAGCGGGTGTAGTGGCTGATTGGGTAACCATCTGAACCCAAAATAGGTTGAAGAACATATATATATATATATGCGCAAGGCTGGTGATTTGAAGGCAGCAGAAGGTGGTCGACAGAAATGCTTACCATGATGTTTGCAAGCTTTGCCATTGAGGATGAGAGATGGTTGCCTTGTGGTCTTTATAGATGCCTCCGCATTTGCTCAACCTCTTGCAGGTTTTGTTAAATTGCTAGAAGAATTGCAGCGCAGCGCATGGGAGCCTTGCCCCGGGAATATCGAAGATCCTAGGAAAAAAGCCAGACCCCCAAAAGGATCCAAGGATGGAGTCTGCCAAGAATCCCGTTGTTTTTCCAACGTCATAATGGGGGTCAGTTTGGGAGGCTCCATTTCTGGGATCCTGAAGGTGGTTTGGGAACTTGAGCTTCAACAAAGCCTTGCCCACAAGCAGGGTGACGGCCGCCCGCCTTCCAGGCCTACATCCAGGCTCAAGGGTCACCCTGGCAGTTTAGAGTCTAGGGTTTAGGATGGACAAAATCCTGTATGACCCTTTACTTAAACCTTAGGCCATAGTTTGCTTAGGGTCTTGCAGCCTTCTGTCCATCAACCGAAGTACTAGTTACAGTTTGAGGTTCAGAGTTCAGAGTTTAGGGCTTAGAGTTTGGAGTAATAAAGGTGGTAGTAGTTGAATGCTTGAATCGACCTTTTCTTGTGAGTTTTTTTGTGTGTCCGAGCTGCTAGGCTTCTAAGACTCAGTTCCTTTCGAACGTGAGTCAGTCTGTTGCCGAAAGCGGACCGTACGCCCTAAACCCTAAATGGTGGTTCCCGTGTTGTTTCCGTAAATCCTCTATCCCTGCGAACTGACCCAATATCCTTAACCTCAAAACCCAAAGTCCCTTGCAGCCAGCCCAAAGGAGGTATTGACCAGGGAATTTGAAGCGCCAAAAGGCTAGAAACCTGCCAGCGAATTTGGCCCTCAAGGCCCAATCAGGGTTTGGGGTTTCGGGTGGCCTAATCATGGGTTCCGCTATCATTTCTTTGGTTGCAGCCCCTTGGGCTCCCCCTTCATTAGCCTGAACTATACTGAAATAACTTTAATGATGTGGGGGTCCGAATTGTGTAGTGAAGGGGGCGGTAGGGAAACAATCTTCACGCCCATTGAACCTATCCGAGAAAGACACGCTCGAAGGGCAAACTTGGAGCATTGTTTGGAGGCCAAGAAAAACCCTAAACCCTTAACAGCTTTCATGTCCAAAAAAACCACAAGACTTCTCTTCCTTGTATAAGCTTGCTTGAATCTGAATAGCCTTCACATTGGCCCCTTGCCCCTTACCCAGCACTGTCTTCCCCGACGTGCCACACCAACCATTGCAAGAACTGATGACCGCTACCCTCAGTTATGCTTGCATCAGAAATGCCTTCCGTTGTTGCTGCAGCATGTGCTTGGACAGTCTCATCGTTGCTAGATGGGAGTTTCTCAACACGGGGTACCTGGGACTCCAGGCATAGGAGGATTGCAGAGGATTTTGAGCCCCTTCAAGAATTCAACAGGGGTCATTTCGTGCGACTCTAACCTAAGCCCTAAGCCCTAAACCCAAACCTCAATTAAACCCTATAAACCCTAGACTCTCACTCTCAAAGGCAACTAATTACTGTTGTCACCGCCTTGAGGAACAGCTCGCGACCGCCGTCCGCCCGCAACGAACAGCATCTTTGCTGTTCAGGTGAAACGCATGCTTGGGATTCAGATTTAGACTGGACTGGTACGAGTATCCTAAGGGTACTTGAGGGATAGTACTGAGAGTGCCAAGACCCCTGCACCCTAAACCCTAAGCCTCAAACCATAAACCTGACAACATGCAACTCTTGGGACAAGGAACTTTGTTTCTCAGGTTCTTGACCTGGGAGTTTCCATAAATACGGAACCCATATGTATCCGAATATTGTATGGTTCTTATTGTAGGCATCAACTAAATGAAATTGAAACCCCCAAGCTTTCTGTGCTTATGGATCCGCATCTGAAAGCCTCCCAACCCTACCCAAAAACACAAAGCCCTGATTATGGAAACCTCTACAGAACTCTGCCTTGCGCATGCACGTCGAAGTGACATCTAAAGCTTCAAAGTATTCAAGGCAACGGATTATGAACATGAAGTCTTCCTTCAAGCGCTTATACCTTTGACGGTTCTCTATCCTTCGAGCATGTTCAGGCTTAAAAGGCGTAGTCCTATTTGCTCTTCCTTCTGCCTGTGCTCTCCGGGCTTTTCCGCTTTCGGAAGGCCCAGGTTTTACTGCCCAGGTCCATGCTCCGCAACACGGTTACTTTAAACTCACATATCCATTTTGAGGTACTATAACTTCAGGGTAAGCGCTTTTCTGCCTTCCTTTGCTGAAGGCGGCTCGTGCCCTGAAACCTGGCAACCCTGCTGTGCCGTCCGAAAGCTCCGAGAGCCATGCCGCCTCCACCCCGACGACCACAACTACCATGACTCCTCTTCTCATCACCATGAGACATCCTAAGCTCTAAGCATGAAACCCTATGTCCTACACCATCATCACCACCACCATCATCGTCTCCATCATCATCATCATCATCATCTTCAGACAGTCCGAGCATGCCTATCCTCATCATTGCTGCCGTCACGCAAGGGGTTAGCTGTATAACCTTTACATTGGCCTAGAATCCCCCTTTAACCCGAGCCAGGAATCTGCGTTTCCCCGGTCAAAAGTTTGACAAGCTTGAGACCCTGAGCCCAAACCCAAGGGCTTAGGGATTAGTGGTGTAGGGTTCAGGGGTGCAGCGCTTATCGGTATAGGGTTTTGCAGCAATCGCATTCCTAACTCTCGGATTGGGATTTTCCTTTGGAATGTTTTTGTTCGTGACTGTCAGCGAAAAACTTAGAAACCATGTTAGCTATGTATCACGTGGGATGGCCCGTTAGATTAGCGGCCAAACACCTTGACACCCTCCCCCGGACTAACATGGGAACCCCAAAAGGACGGCCCACGCACAGACTGCTATCGTTTCACAGGGGGCTATATGGAGTTCCATGTACCCTATAAACATCATACATTCGGGTTTATGGTTAAGGTTTTAGGGGAAAACATCATGCATTATCATACATCGCTATTTACCCCTCTGTAGTTACTGTAGTCCCTATAAATGACATAAACGCTACACCCCAAATGCACCTTGGGGGGAAACCCAGGCCCCGGCCGAAACAGAGCATCCGGATGCCGTCGAAGTTTCTCGGCAAGTGATGGCAGTTTGAGGGGTTGAAGGGCTTAGGCTCCCAAAGTTTGATTCTTGAATCTGGGCCAAGGCTGGTGAGTAGAAATGACAGGAATTACATGGACAAGCAACTGGAGATGAAGGGGGGCTATGTATATATATATATATAAGTATACACATACATGTTATGTATGTATGTATGTATGTATGCATGCATGCATGCATGTATGTATGTATGTATGTATGTATGTATTTTGTAGGATTTAGGTTTACTTGCGTCTGTATTCCCGAATCCGTAGCAGCAGGGCTCCCGTTGAAATGTTTTTTCTGTAAGGGGTAGATGAGTCCTCAAGTTTTGCAAGCCCTTTTATTGACCGACAGACATTGCTTTCGTCATCCTCGCATAATGGCAGCACGGCTTCAACGTGGTCATAATGTCAATCCGACTGTCGTCACAATCAAGTTGCTATGCCACTTGCTCTCAGTGTATTGTCGCTACTTGCAGAATGCTTTCAGAATGTTTGTCAGTCTGTTTCATATGTTCCGAAATGTGCTCAGGATTGCGGCTATCATGTGGATATAATACATTCCCTAAACCCAGGGTCCCTCAAAGTAGGAGTTCCTTTCAAATCCCGTTTGGGTTGTTTCACACATCACCTTTTGGTAGCTAAAAGGTCACAGTAACCCCGATGTGATATTCATGGGGAGATGGATGCGGAACCATAACCTAGCACTCAGAAGTTCAGGGACTGTTGTGTTCGTCAGGGCCTCTTTGAAGCTATTTTGTCGTAGCACCTTGAGTCACTTGGGAGTCCAGCTTTCGAGTCTTCAGATTTTTGCTTGCCCGTATGCATAGGTAGTTTAAACATATTTGGACACATATATTTTCATGCAAGAATCCACTTCCACCCAAGGACGTTGTGTCCCTAAACCCTAAACTCCTTTTCTCTGGCAAAGCCTACATTGCCGTTATTCCACAGGCCAGTAAGTCTGTAGAAAACATACCTGGGTTTAGGGCTGATAACCACCCCCACCCCATAATAATGAATACTTCCCACTGCCCCTGCCGTCATTTCGGGGAACATATACTATCAAGGGGTGGGTGCGTGTGTGTGGGGGGTCCTTATTTGGTGAGGCAATCCAACAAGAGGTGCTATATGTCCCCTACATCAGGGTATTAGTTTCTTTACAGTACCTTGAGGTCTAGGGTGTAGGGTTTAGTGTTTAGGGTTACACTGACAAGCACCAATGAACCTTCAAGTGCTTAATTACACCAACCCTCACACATTCCTAGCTCCGATTTGATTCTGAGTTTTCTCTCCCATTAGATTTTCCATCCTAGGCCCTAAGCCCTAGACCCTAAACCTTAAACCCCAAACCCTGACCCATGTTGCAGTTTCCACTTCATGTCCATGTTCTTTTTCATTTGATTCTCTATCGTTCTCCTCGCTTATGTCCTCGGTTCTGGGGGCATATTATCCAGTATGTAAGGATTCTTGGGAGACATTGTTGGTAATCACTCAGGCTCCAAAGATTCTACACTAAACCCTACACGCACCTTCAGCTCAAATCCCCTCGGCTTCGAGCCCCTAAACCCCCAAACTTGCAACAATCCCCACACGCCAGAACCCTAAACCCTCAAAAGCCAGACCTCGTAACCGTAAATCCCAAACCCTAAAGCTTAAAACCCTGAACCCTAAAACCCTAGATTCCCTACATCCTAAACCCTAAAACCCTAAACCCTAAAGCCGTGTTCCCTAAACCCTAAAACCCTAAACCCTAAAGCCGTACTCCCTAAACCCTAAAACCCTAAACTCTAAAGCCGTACTCCCTAAAGCCTAAAACCCTAAAACCCGGAGCCCCCAAAGCCCAGGCAGACCCAGGAAGTTTCCCGGCAGAGCTCCATGCAGTCCCGCCAGGGCTCCCGCCAGGGCTCCCGCCAGGGATCTCGCCTCTCAGCTCGTGTAAAGATTTAAGGTTTATAGCAGTTATGTAGGGGTTTTATGGGTGGGTTATTTAGGATTTTAGCATGTATGGTTTTAGGCAAAAGTTTTAGGGTTCTAGGGGTTTCAGGGTTTATGGGTTTCAGAGTTTAAGGGTTCAGAGTCTCAGGTTTAGGGCATCGGGTTCAGGGTTTCTGGTTTAGGGATCAGGGTTTGGGCTTGGGGTTTTAGGGATCAGTGTTTAGGGTTTAGGGTTCAGGATGATAGCCTGCCTAAACCCTAAACCCGTAAACTAAGGCCCCAAGTTGAAAACGGGGGGTTCTACGGATCGTAATGTCAGAAGTTAGGGTTTTTAGGCTTTAGGGTCCAGGGTCAAAATTATGTTGTGTGGACCCCGCATGGTTATTATGATGCCTCTCATTGTTTGGATGCCCCCAAAAGGAGACCATAATCCTAATAACATTTAGTATCATTTTTGTTATGTCAACGCCCAGAAAGGAGTCTTTAAGTTGTATGTTTCCATCGGCGTTGCTTGCATTCTTGGCGCCAGGTAGGTAGTTCGCTCATCCTAGGCACCATAAGAACGAAAAAGAAGGAGTGATACTAAAGTTTCGGAGTTGTGAAAGCTTTCTGAGCCCCCGGAACCCAAACCCTAAACCCCAATCACCGTTGTCTCAATCCGCTCACCCTCCAAAGATGCTTGATGAAAACTTGCGGGGATACTTTGCCAAAAGAACCCCAACATACAAAGCCCCAGAATCCCCATGAGGTTATCTATCAAAGTCAAGATCATCCCTTTCGAGTCCCTCGTAGGGACCCGCATAATCCCCTTGTAGCCCCCATATATTCTTAGGTTGTTAGGGAAGTTATGATCCTCCCTTCTAAGGTCAGAAGTGGGGGTATAGCATTGGGGTAACTTGTTGCAAGCCTTTCTTAGAAGATTTAAAGCCTCACTTACAGCCAGCCATGATCCTTCAAGGAAGCTTTGCATTTCAAATCTCAAAACCCCTGAGCCCTAAATCCTAAACCCTAAAGCGTGAACCCTAGACCAAATTTTAAGCCAAATCCTAACCCTGAAAGCCTAAACCGTAAACCCTGATCCCTAAACCCCAAGCCGCGAAGAGCCGAACGCAGGTCAGGGCTCGCGGCAAGGATCTATCGCGGGCTCCCGCAACCCGACTTCAGTTACAACAGGGGCCTCCCAAGGGCTCGGATATTGGCTTAGCCTAAGTAACTACCAATATCAAGGGGTATTTAGGGGCTATCCACATATATATATATATATGTATGTATACTGTATGTAGGGTTAAGTTTAGGGATACTGGAGAACCAAATGAGAAAGAAAATGGAACATGAAATGGGAAGTGGGATCATAGCAGAATATTCTGGTCCCAGATTCCTGATGTAACTAAGGTATAGGATGCCTCAGATAAACCTCAGAGGTATATTGGTGTTCAACCTACCTTACGGAAGTTTGTGTACTCGGCCTGTTTAAAACCACCTACTTCGGTAAGTGGATTTGTTTGAGTGGTCTCTGTACACCTTATATGGCTTGGAACATTCAATCCTACCCCCCAACCGATGAACCCTAAACCTTAACCCGAATTTTTGACAGGCTTCAGTTACCCTCTCCCAAAACGAACATGGAACTCCATACGTGGCCCCCTTTCTTGCAGAGGACCGGAAACTCAAGCTTTCCGTCACATGTGTTGAGCCCTGGGGCTGAGCACTGTTGGCTACAGGGTCCAAATTAGGGGTTAATGGAACAGAGAATGGAAACTACTATATTATGGGGGTTATATAGGGATTATGTAGGGGTTTAGGGTTCAAGGTGATTAGATTTTGTAGTCCGGATCTTCATGGGCTTGCCCCCAACCAGCCCCAAAACGATATGCCCTGAATCTTTTAAGCTGAGCCCTAAACCCTTAAACCCTGAAACCCCTAAACCCTAAAACCCTCAAACCCTCAAACCCCCAAACCCTAAAAACCTCAAACCCCTTCTCCCTACTACCCTCAAACCTTCAAACCCCTACACCCTAAAACCCTCAAACCCTCAAACCCCCAAACCCTAAAAACCTCAAACCCCTTAACCCTAAAACCCTCAAACCTTCAAACCCGTAAACCCTAAAACCCTCAAACCCTAAAACCCTAAAACCCCCAAACCCTAAAAACCTCAAACCCCTTAACCCTAAAACCCTCAAACCCTCAAACCCCTAAACCCTAAAACCCTCAAACCCTCAAACCTCAGGCCAGGGCTCTAAGAATCTGCCGTCTGGTCATGATTCCAGCAACCTGGCCCATCACTAGGGTTTAGGCTTCAGGGTGCAGGGTGCTGATTCCACCCAACTTAAGCCCTAAGGCTTTCTTGCGGGCTTAGGGGGTGGGGACTTTTGGCTTGGGATTAGGGTTTAAGATAAAGGATTTACTTCTGATGCGGATTACATCCGAATTGCACACTACCTGGTGAGAGCCAGGGTTCAGGGTTTGGGGTTTGGGGCTTAAGGTTTAGGGCTTAGGTTACATATTTCAGCTGTAGGGATTTGGTAAGTCCATAGCACCCCCTGCGGCTCAACATTAATGTAGTGCCTAAGAGTTGGGGTTTAGGTTTAGGGTTGCTGCAAGATGTCCTGCATCCAGAACAGCTTCTGCGTGCCCAAGTTGTGAGGACGCCCAAAGTGTAGGGGTCAGGGTTTGCGGCTCACACAGGTGGGGATCGGCACGGGGTTGAAAAGTGCAACCCTCCTGCCAAGCCCTAAGCCATAAAGCCTAGCTCTAAACCCTGAACCTGAAACCCGAACTCCAAATCCCAAGCCTCAACGCCCTGAATCCTAAGCCAGCCCAATGTGTTATGACTTCCCAAGAAGCATTTTTCCCGTGTCAGGATCTACAAGGGTGTGGGCCGGGCTGGACGACAAGACACATACAGCATACGTTTCTATATGTGGTAATTCCTATATATATATATATGTATCCAGATACGTAGTATACATATTCATATACATATGCATACGTACATACATGCATGCATGCATGCATACATACATACATACAATACAATACAATACATACATGCGAGCGACAAAAGGTACGCCTTTTACGTCCTAAAGCCTCACTTAGCCCCATTCGTCCCAATAGTCTCTAGACCCTAAACTCTACTCTAAACCCTAATCCTTCATAAGTCCCATAGCTTGTAATGGTCTGGCTCGATGGTTAGGAAACCCTGTTGTCCGCTATAGATCCCTATTCTGACCCTATACCCCAAACCCTAAACCCTAAACCCTAAACTAAACCCCAAGCCTTAAACTTCAACTTAATTTGAGCTCCTTGACAGCAGCCCGGTGATCACTCCATAGAAGCCTGTGCATGGATTCCCACAGGCACTGGTTCTCGGCAGAACTCCAAGTCAACGCCGCGGGGTGTCACAGAGCAGGAGGCCGGCAAATACAACCTGAACAGGATTTATGGTTTCGGATTTAGGGTTTAGGACTTAGGATGTCTAGGTACCCCACTAGTGCAACTTCTTGCTTTTTATTTTCCGGGCTCCTGTCATTTAGATTGAAAATTGGGAAAAAGGGTACCCTCATTATTTACGGGTTACTGGGGAACCTAGGTGTAGGGTTCAGGGCATGGTTTAAAGTGTAGGGTAGGGTTCTGGGCTTGCGGAAAGGTTTTGGGCTATAGGGCCGTGTTTTAGGGTTCAGTAGAATAGGGTCAGCGTTGTAGGGCTTATGGTTTAGGGTTTAGGGCTTAGGGTTTCGCAGAGCCCTAAACAGTTTCCCGATATTGTGGTCCTACATTACTTGTATAGTGTACTGCAAATAGACTCCAAAACGAAATGGGAATCCTTTAGTGAGATTGTAGTTCATTTAGGTCCCTGTATTACATGAAGTGGTGCGGCGGTCATGCCTGGAGCCTGTAGTCCTGGTGTTGAGGGTTTAGGGTTTTTGGATTCAGGGTTTGGGGTTTGTGGGTTTAGGGGCTTGGGGGGTCCAGGCTTTGAGATTCAGGGGTTTAGGGTTCAGGGTTTAGGGGTAAAGAAAAGACGAGCGGGCGGATGATTATCGGGGAGAAGTGAGGTTTTCTACTTCAGTGAACAGGGAATTGGGAGTTTCTGACAAACCCTAGACCCCTTAATCGCTGGACCCAAAAACCCATAGACCCAATACTCCCATAAACCCTGAACTCAAAATCTCATAAACCCTTAGCCCGTAAACCCGAAAGCCCGGGATCCAACTGGACCCTTGAAGCCTGAAGCCATCTCCCCATGTTGAGGTGGCTGAGGCTCTGGCTGTGAAAATCAGGCAGGCGGATGATTGGCTGAGGAATTATAGTCCGCCATAAGCAGACAGAACACGGAATTGCCCAAGGTCATAGAAGGATCTCCATGTACCCGATATTCTATACTTAGGTGGGACTACACTGTAAACCCTAAACTCTGTATATACTTAAGGGGGACTGTAGGGTTTAGGCCTTCAGGCTTGCTCCCAGGATGTATGGTTTTGGGATTTAGGATTCTGATGGTGTCGGGCTTCGTGTTTAGGGTTTAAGATTTAGGGGTTAGGATCTAAGGTTCAGGGTTCAGGGTTTAGGAGCATGGTTGACTGTTGACATATGGGGTGTGGGCTCCAGGGCTTGGTTGTGACGAAGGAATTAAGGAATGGAGAAGGAGATGAACACTAGTCCAGTACTACATGATAATTGAGGGTTATACAGGGGCTACTACAAAGATCCATTACTCCATTCTCTACTAGCAGCCAGTTAGCTCCATGGCTTGGACCTCAGAGAGAAGGGCGGTTTGGACTATGGGATGTTTCGAGTTGCTATCCGACTTTGTTGGGGACGCGCTCTGGCTTGATGGGTATGGGAAGGGGCATGGGTGCCGGAAGTTGAAACTGAACACATGCAAATTCGGCTTGACACAGGAGGGGGCGGCTAGATTGGATTACATAAGAAATGGAGTTCCTCATGCCGACCGGGCTTATCTTCAGGTCTACCGTTGCACATAAGACTCATCCGTAGGGTGCGTACGAAGAATAGATACTTCTTTCTTCCATTAGCTAAGTCAGTCAAGCCCTGCACCAAGATTTACGTTGGATGGAACCGGTGCAGCGCTTGTGGCTGTTAGTTTTCTTCTTTTCCCTTACGTACAGCCTATGAGGCAAGCTTAGCTTGTGCATTTGGATAACAATCCTAATATAGTTATTCACAGCCCTTAATATGACCTCTATGATAGACTGTTAGTGGGTGGAGGCAGGACTTAAAGTTTAGCTTTGGAACCCGTAACGACTACTTCGAGACATCTCGGGCCCCAATAGTCGAACATCCCGTGGAACTCGTGTATTTAGGTTTTTAGGGTTAGCTTCAGGGTTTAGGGTTTAGGGTTCAAGCCCTTGCATGAACTCCTCTAGAATCCATCGCCTATCATTTTCTTTACCATGAATGAACAAACGCAAGATCTTGAATCCAGAATGCCCAAACTGATGTGCAACGCATATTCTCTCCATGGCGCGTTGTATATTCTAAACCCTAAACCCTATCTCTATCTGTTTATCTATCGATCGATCTATCTTTTATATTGCGATATTGCACATGCTTTCAAAGCTGACGCGGAGACAGGTCAGGAACGTGGAAGGCGACTATCAACGAGGGCAAAGGCACCTGGCTTCATCTTGGTCCTAACCCTGAATGCAGCAGGTATTCTAACTCCAACCGGGCAGGGATGTCTCACGAAAGCTACAAGTCCTTTGAGCCATGGCAGGGGACAGGTATTTTGATGTTCAGCCATTCTCAGCCTGCTGAGATCACTTTATTCATAATGCAGGTTTAGGGTTTAGAGTTCAAGGTTTGGGGTTTCGGATTTACGGTTTTGAGCTCCAATTGACATCACCTAGGCGTAGTGTGGCTTCACATGGGGGGTTTCCAACAATTAGGGGCCATTTTTGTGGGGTTCATGCACTGCTTTAGGATCATCGTTTCTTTGGGTTTAGATTCAGAGGTTCGCATTCATGTGTCTAAGCCAGACAAGAACCTTGGTCCTGAATGAATCTCAACACTTCGACATCGTCCAGACGTCACGGTTTCTAGTGCCTGGGGCTTGGGACGTTTTTTTTTGGAACAGCGTCTGGGTTGTGAACTCTTTTGTTTTTGTTTCTTTGTTTTACATCTCAATTCATGTCTTCAGTGGGCTTGCCACTTAATGGTGCCACTTTTTGCATATTCATCATTTCTCCCAAGTCATCATTTTTTGGACCTCCACAAGCGTGCAAATTGAAAATTGCCACTTGGGAGAACTTAGGGAACAAGGGAGTATAATCCCTATAGACTGCCTATATAACCCCTACATAATCTATTCCCTTATTCCTCAGAACTTGACCCCCAGTAAGATTAGGGTTCAGGGTTTGGCTTTTTTGTCACATTCGTTCGGTCCTTGCTGGCCCTGGGTCCTAGGGATTGCGATGCGGAGGTTGCAAGTATGCTTGTAGATTTAGGGTGTTGGGGCCAGGGTTTAGGTTTAGGGGCTAGGGTTCAAGGTTTAGGGTTTATGGCTTGGGGTTTAGGGTTCAGGGTTGTAGATGAGAGTTTGGGTTTAGGGCTGTAGGGATCAGGGTTTAGGGTTTGGGGTTTAGGGCCTGCGCACTTGCGCACTGGTGACCTACCTTGATAAGAGCGCCTGGAGGCATGAGACTCCCAGAATCCTTGCGCATGACGCCGACTATGCCGTAGTTGTATCGGCTAGGGTCATGGGCCCGCATCCTGCAAGGGTTTAGGGTGTTCTCCCACCTTACCCGAGACTCGAAGCCGCAAAAATCCAAATCTTCACCACAAGTCTCCTTCAGGGCGATAAGCCCTACACCCCAAGCCCTGAATGCTAATCCCTGAGCGCTCGTTCCAAACTGCTAAGCCCCAACCCCCAATCCCCAACCCTTTGCTCGGATCATCAAACAATGTGGAACCTAAAACTTAGCCAAAAACCCTAACCCAAACCCCAAGCCCGAAACCATAGCCTTACACAGTAGTTTCCATTTTCTTTTCCATTCCCCTACATGCCCGTATATACCTACGTATAAGCCGTAGCCCCAAAACCCCTAAACCCTTGAACCCTAAACTCTCAACCCCTAAGACCCTAATCTGTTGCCCTTCAGGCAATACTCGCTCTGAGCTGCGCATGCTAACATTTGCTGCAGCCGGAGAGGTGGAGGGTGCTGGGCCTTTCGACACGTGGCGCGGTTTAGGGTTTAGGAAGGAAGCCCGAGACCTCCTTTAAGGAAGAACCTTAAATCTGATGAGAGATCCTCATATTGCTTGGGGTATATTTCTGAGCTGAGTTGCAGCAGGCTCTATGGCAAAGTAGCTGGTGGTTAAGGGAGAGTTGGGGAAGGAATCCTTGTAATTTTCACGATATAACTACACGTATGCCTCCATCCTAGTCCTCGATGGCCCTCTTGAGCACTAGCACGTCGAAGCTGTAAACCCTAAACCCTAAACCCTGAAGCCTGAATCCGAAGCTCTAATGAGCTTGACAGGATGGATCCATTCCCCGATTGGTTGGCACAAAGAATCAGAGGGATAAAAACGGCTTACGAAATGGAAGTTACTGTTCAGGGTTGAGGGTTGCAAGTGTAAGGTTAGAATAGCGGAGAGTAATCAGCGTGAATGAAGCATGACATGAAACCGTACAAGCACAATAATATACGTTTAAATTTACTTATGTATGTAGTTACCGCAAATACGGGACCCAATATCGATCCCAATATATTATGATCCTTCTTATATGTATATACCAGAAAACCCTAAAGTCTCAGGTTCTGCTTGACAAATGCCCGCCACCCCGTACTGAATTGCAATGATTTATCCGGAGGTCTTTCTGAGGCATTCCCTATGAAGAAGCTCTAACACAACGCTGAAGTTGTAAACAAGCCAGGACATCATGAATTCTTCTTGCGTTAACGCTGCTGATTCTCTTATGCAGCTCCTTATGCAAGCAGTTGTGTGACCTCACTCATTTTCCTGGTGGCCAATGAAAGCTCTTCTTCCGTAGAATCTAATTCAGGCACCGTCTGACCCTTTGTACAACTATCTAATCCGCGTGAACTATCGCTTGATTGGCTCGGCGTGAGTAGCCCTAACCCTAAACCGAAACCTGGAACCCTTTTCCAGGGATCTGTTCTGTTGGCTTGACTGGCTTCAGGCTATGCAAGGTTTGGGGTCAAGGGTACCATAATGGAGAGTCAGTTGGAAGAGAAAGTGAATAATGATATGAAAGCTGGAAACCTTTAGAGGTTTATGAAGGTCGTAGGTAAGGAAAGCCCAAGTTATAACCAGGTAAAAGCCTCTACTTCTTTATATGGATTTTTATAAAGCTCGTGTTTCGCGCTAGACCTACTTAGCCTAACTATAGCATGAGTCCGGAAACCCCCATGTACATACTTTGCATTTCATTTGCCATGTCTTTTCCATTTGACCTCCATCATTTTGACTGTGTTTCGTAATGCAGTTTTTCAGGTTTGAGATTTCGGGTACTTCCGAGGATGCAGACGGCCATTGCACGGAATAATTTCACACAACATTCCCTGACCCCTACTCGCAAATACTCTGCCCCCTCCCCCCCAAGATATGAGGGTACTATATCGGGAGCATCGTGTTCATTTTTTTGTTGGGTGGGGTGGGTGGTGTGGCCGTGCGTTTGGGGGTTGTGGGTGGGGGTTTATGATTCCAGGAACGATTTCTTCAGCATCCATGTTGACTGAATTTATGAAGCTTGTAAGGCTTTCCGACTTGCAAATGCTCAAGAACTAGAGTAGCTCGAGGTCTCTTCTTGGGGCCCCTACAAGAATGACTCTCGTCTATTAAAGTTTTCGACTGCGCCCCCTATTTCCGGACCCTCCCAGTAACCTTCTGGGACCGCTCAACTTGCAGGCAACTAATCTACTCTCAGTTATTGCAAGCACAAAGTAACGTGGAACCCAAGATAGCTCCAATCAAAAGAACATTGTGGGGCTCCATGTTGGTTTCAGTACTTCCCTGAACCCTGTGCCTAGCCGAGGATTGCCTGATTATGGGACAGCATGCGCTTCCCAAGGATTCTTGGCGAACAGCTGAAGAGAATTCAGGATGTGGAGGGTATGTAAGGGCTCTTTCTGGGCGGAGTGGGCAGCTGTATGGCGGATGTAAGGTTTGAAGAAGGCAACTCCCCTGCAATTGTCCCAGAGGTTTTAGTCAAAGCTCCGTTCCAGAATCGAGTGTCGACAATGTGCTTTGATGGCTATGGGATGTGTAGTCCTTAGTTTTATGTGGATCCCTGAGCCCCTAAACCTTAGTCCTCAAACCCTAGACCCCTAAACCCGCTAAACCCGAATCATCAGACCCTAGTTCCTATAAACCCCTAGATCATACCTAGCTTCCATCTGCTTTTCAATTTCTTCTCCATTTGATTCTCCATTATTGGTATAAACTTTGAAATCCCTAAACCCTACATACATCTAAATACAATGGCAGTTTCCATTTGCTTTTCCATTCCCCTGTGTAACCCCTATTTAGGGGTTATGTATCCCAAGCCCTGAACCCTGTACATTCCTCCCAATCTCATTTTCCATTTTCCATTCCAATTGATTCTCCATCCCCGAAACTAGAAAAAATGTAAAACCTAAACCCGGTACCCAGCCTGCATCCAAAGGCAAAGAAACCTCAACACATAAGACACCAAACCCTAAACCTTAAACCCTAAACTCTAGACCCTAAAATCTAAACCCTAAACAGAAACCCGAAATCAACAACGCAGGTGGAGTGGACCGAGTCCTACAGCTGGGGCAGCATCCAAGTGTCGGCTCTTCAACTGAATTAAGTGGTTAGGGTCTAGGGGTGTAGGGTTTAGGGGTGTAAGGGTTTAAGTGTTCAGGTTTCAGAGTTCAGGGTTTACGGGTTTAGGGGGTTAAGGGTTTACCGGTTTAGGGTTCAGGTTTTCGGGTTTAAGTTTAGGGCTTGTGGTGCTAACTGGCAGTGCAGGCACAGGTTGCGGACAGGTTCCATGCGCTAGAATAGGCTGAGCGATGCAAGCCACCTGAATATACCTGCAGACTCCACCGAAATAGCCAAAACCTCATGGAACGCACAAGAACCTGCAACACCTTGCCTGAAGCTAAGTAGTTGCCTTTGCAGCAATTCGTCTGAGCCCAATGGTGGATGCAGGAAATCTTGCATTATCCTATTCAGGCACAGCAGGAATTGGAATAGTTATGACCCTAATCAGAGCAATCAGAGTTATTGAGGAATAGTAAGCAGTGAATTGAAGCCTACTATACCCAAACCTTCGGCCCAATCCCTAAACCTGAAAAAGCCCAATCCTAAGCCCTCAGCCCTAATCCCCAAGCGCGTAGCTCCAAAGGCTAACTCCGCAGCTCAAAGCCCTAAGCCTTCCACACCGAACCCCAAACCCTAGGTTAAGCACCAGCCGTGGACAACGCCGCAGCTCTGGGGCACTTTTCAGGCGCAGCCGGTGGGCCCTGAAGCTGGGGTTAGTTCTGCTACATCAGTGTTCTCAATACTATGAGTATTGCAATTAGAATTGCCATTGCCTTTGCTGCTGTGATTGTTTCTGCTACGAGTCGGATTAAGGCTGGGAGCGGGCTCTGGGGTTCTGCTCATGAGTGGGATGAACTGCGAAGTTTGTTTCCGTTTTGACTGCAGCGTGCTTTTGCGGTTATTGTCTGATCATAGGCGATCGGCCAGCATGTTGTCTTGGGTTTAGGGTTTAGGTCCTAGGGTTTGGGGTTTAGGGTTAGGGAATTAGGGGCTTCTTGACAGCAAGGACGTTTCATCAGCTGAGACTTTCAAAGACAGCCCTTTTCGATTTAACACCAAAAGACCCAAACCCCAAACCCTAGCCCTAAATCCTAGACTATACATATATATATACACGTGCATATATGCATATGTATTTGTATATTGGCAGCCCCAGCTACTCAAAATCAGACCAGGTGGCTCTGGAGGGGAAGCAGATTCTTCTTACATTTCCGTAGTCCTTACTTACCTCCAGCAAGCCTAAGCCTTGAATAGTAGTTCCATTTTCTTCGATTCCCCCAAATCCCTCTATCACCCTCTTTATCCCCTGTTTTGAGAGCAGTGCCCCTGGTGCATCATTTGGTCACTCGCACATGCACAAGTGGTGACATTTTCGTTGCAGTGGCTCACATCCTGCTTCGAGGGCCGCTTAGCGTGTTCTGTGCTGTGTGCAAGATTCCTGTTGCGGTCGGAACCTCATGCCAGATAACATTATGCCACGCCATTTTTTGTTTGTCATGCCTGATCCGCTTGTGTGAGAGCACTCAGTCTATCACTCAGGCATCATATCCAATCCAGAACGCTAAGACAAAATGGCTTGAGTGGATCTTGTTATGTGGGATTTCCATCAATCCAATAGACCCCAGTATATTTTAATCTGTATTGACACTGTATTGTAGAGGCCCCAACAAAGGGGACCCCTAATTGCTGGTCAACCTAAACACAAAAGATTCCTACAAATCCTCTATCACCCCTATAAGACCCTTTGAAGGGACCCTTAATTTTTGGACGCACTCCGTGTCATTGCGTTTGGAGGCATCTGATGGTGGCAGCGGACAGATTGGCCTCGACTTCCAAGCAGAGTGAGACAGGACTGTTTAGGGTTCAGGGCTTAGGGTCTAGGGTTTTAGGGATTTAGGGTCTAGGGGCTTTACGTTTAGGGTTTATGGGTTTAGATTTTTCGGCTCAGGCTTGAGAGACATTTGTCACCAATAGTGCGCTTCGCGAGGGCCACAAGGATCATGAACTTTGAAGGGAGGCTTGGGGGTTTGGCTTTGTGAGGGCCAGAGGCTTCTAACGAGTCGTGTTCTCTGATGTAGACCCTAAACACTAAACCCTAAACCGTGTAGACCCTAAACACTAAACCCTAAACCGCGGCCCAGATAATTACCAATGGCACTGCAATTCGCATTCTACGGACCCCCCCAAAAGGGGCACCCAAACAGAATTCCCGCACGAGATATACATCTCAATTGAAGATCTTCAGTACCCTAAATCCCACGCAAACTTTGTTTTCTATATCTTCAACCCCTAGCTCATGTCACAGAGAATGGCAGCGTTCCCTTTCAGGCGCCGCTGTTTGGACCAACATCGTGTCGCGAGGCCCGCAGAGAAACCAAATACCGGGCTTAGGGTCTAGGATCTTAAGGAACATTTTAGGGCCTAGGCTCTGGGTTGTAAGAGGGATACTAGGAGTATATCAATACAGAAGGGACTCCCTGTACAGAAGAGCATTATATTGGGGATATCCATTATTACGGGAGTGCAGATTTGTTAGGGGAGGTGAGTACGACTTCTAATTCTGATACAAGGACAGTGTTACGGTTGCAACACTGCTTGTACTCTTGTTATGTTGCGCAGGCAAATGTGTCGAGTTTCTACAGCTGATCCCCTCAACCCGAAGATCTCCACCCTCTCGTATGGAAGGTTGTCAATTTCAGGTCACTAGTAACAATCTCATAGCCCCCGAGTGTTTAGCGCAACTCAAAAAGGAACCAGAATCTTAACGACACCCAATTTGACCTCTGCAAGGAGTTCCTTCCGGCACGATGAGTCTTCCTCCCCGAAACTGGGGTTTAGATAATCGCACGAATGGCCAGCTAGACTCAATGATCTGGCCGGGCTAGAGGTCTTTGCTACATGCTGTCGTTCCTTTTTGAAGATAGGTTTGGCTTTAGGGGTTTGGTTTTTAAGGTTTAGAGTCCAGGTTTTAGGGTGTAGGTTTTAGGGTCCAGGGTTTAGATCATATCGTTGCGTGAGTTGAGCCAAACATCCAAATCATCAGCTCACGATGGCGGTGACGATCCAGATGCAGAATTCCACCCTTGAGGTGCCTATGCACCAACCCTACCTCTATACCGTTTCGCTTTCAATTTTCGTTTCCATTTGATTCTCCATCATGTTGAATTACTTTGGGCTCGGCCCCCAAAGCCCCAAACATAAGCCCTAACCCCTATTCGAATTCTTGGCATTCCTACAGAGCATAAAAGCCACACAAGGCAGAAGCAGACCCAATGCCCCTCCACCCGGAGATCGGCTGTGCCGACCGTTTTCAGATGAAGACGCAGGGCCTCGCACGGGAGAACGTCCTGGTTTAGGGTTTTAGGGCTGTAGGGTTTTGGGTTCAGGGTTGTAAGAGTTTAAGGCTCAGAGGTTTAGTGGATTCGTGGTGGGTATTACCGAGAAGAAAAAGAACATCAAAGTGAAACTGGGATAGATTAGAGGGTTTAACGCAGGGCTGTCGATACTAAAAATCCTGTATGACTTTAATTAGTAGAATAGAACGCCATAACTATCAGGGCATAACCTACGTAGGGTCGTGCATGATTTTTCCGAGACAAGTTGTCTTGGCTTTGAATATCGTTGATAGGGAGAGTTGTCAAAACCATGGCCCCTTTTGGGGTTCCCCAAATCTAAAAGGCAATGTTCTACCACGGACCCAAAAAGGGATGTCCGCGTGCTATTTAGTGTTGTGTCGTTGTTCCCAATAGTGGTAGCCTTCGCATATTGTGGCAATGCTTGCTCGTATACATCACTCTGACAAGCATGACTTTTTTCGATGTCAAGCACACATAAACATACAGTTATTCTTATAGCCATGGAAAACCGCATATACATATAGTTATACATACATATAGTTATACATACATATCCATACATACATACATATATAGTCATATATATGTACGTATGCATATATCGCCATATACACACATATACGTATACATATATACATATAGACACGCAGGCACCTATCACCCCTTTAAAGGGACTTAGGGGTAGCGCTTGGCCAGAAGGCTGTGAGCGGTTCTCTCACGTCCAAGGCCCTTGCTGAAAGTTTTGAAACAGGCGACGAGTTGCTGGCGGCTTCTAGGGAATTTGGATTTAAAGCTTAGAGCTTAAAGTTTAGGGTTCAGTATTTTGGGTTTAAAGTTGGCTGAAAGTGTAAGGTGTAGGGTTGGGCTATAGGGACTTGAGGGATGTATAGGGATATAGGCGGGTTCTGTCCGGATGCAATGGTTTCAGGGTTGGGTTTAGGGTTTTAGGGGGTGGAGGCATGGAGAGGAATATGGGTACTGTTTTGTGTGCAGGGTTTTCGGGTTTTAGGGTTTAAGTCTTGCAGGGGTGGTTTGTGAGGAACGGAGGAATGGAAAGGAACATTGGAACTAGTACAGTAGTCCAACGCTTTTTGTTTTACGGTTTGGGTGCAGGATTTTCGATGGTATAAGTTTAGGGTATTGATTCCTTCCTCCAGTCCCAACTAACTACTAGTAAGAACATTCCTAGAGCTTCCACCCTGGTTGTGTCTGGGATGAGGCTTTGAGATTTAGGGCTTAGGGTTCAGGGTTTAGGGTTTAGCCCTAAACCCTGAGACCCTGAACCCCTGAACCCTTAACCCGTGGGCTGCGGTCTGGTATGCAGCTATTTGCGTAAGAGGCAGAGCAAGCAGCGGCGCGACAATCCTAAACTGTTTCAAGGCTGAAGCATGCCACTATTTTGGGAAGCAGGCTTCAGCCTAGACTACACTTGAAGCCCGGCCACAAGGGGAACACTAATCTGTGCAGAGCAAGTTTTCAGTGAAGTACGTGCAAAACGGTATAGTGTGCAATGTTACCACATGTAAATGGAGGTGTTGTTGCACATAAGTTTTTGGAAATCAAGTCTGCCTCAAAGACACAACGCATTGGCGCAGGGTGCCTAAACCCTACACCCTATATATCCCTATATAACCCCTATAATCCCCTTTAAAGGTAGCCCTAATTTTGGGAAACCCCCCCATATTGATCCTTTGAACCCCTTCAACCTTACCTAAACCGTGTACATCGGGGGCTTTGAGCCCAGCTGGGTTTTCTTTGAAGCAGGGTGACGGGTCCATGTCAAAGTGTGTGAACAAGTTTACGGTTTGCCTACCAAACCATTAGGGTTTAGGTTTTTGGGGCTAAGCGTTTGGGGGTTGCCTTAGCACCCCCTCCACACGACAATCCCCCCGCAAGGTTCCTCTTAAATTGGGCGACTTTAGGGTGAATTAAGATCAATGAAGGCGGAGTCGGAGCCTCGTGGGGGAAGCGTAGGCAGGTGGTCATCAAAACCCAGAACCGGAGCTGGACACGCTCCATCACTGCCCCCTGCAAGCCAACCAGCAGCCGCAGTAGAATCATTTGGGCTACCATGAAGGAAGTTAAAAATCAAGTTACCAAAGTTGGGAAGTCCTATTATTTACTACGTATCCTTATTCGGGTAACTTGATTAAAGTTCCTGAACAGCAGCCCAGTCATAGCTTTGTGCGGAAGATTTTTGCGGCTTGTGAAGGCCTGTGACGAAGCATGTGGGGTAGTTCCAGAATAGAGGTCCCCTAAGATAGCCCAAAACAGTAGAAATCCTCCTGGTAGGGACCACCTCAAAAAAGGGAACCTCTAATCATTGGAAAAGCCTCATGTGGAGCTGCTGGACAGTCAACCGAAGATTCAGATCCAGCGGCTTCGCTATTCATGTTGCTGTCACAGGTACAGCAGCATACAAACCATGGCAAGCCCATACCCCAAGGAGGATTCAAGAGGTAGGTCGCTTATACAAACAAGAAATGTGAAACTTTCTTTAATTTCCAACATGGTCCCCTCTTATTCTAGGGGATCTACTTCTTAGATCCTTTTCAGGGTTTGGGGGAGGCTCCGCTTCTTAAGTGGGAAGGAGGGAAGACCACGAGGAACTGCACAAAGGCGTTCGGGATTTTTTTTCCCTTCTTCCTGCCCCCTTGAAAAGCATTTTGCAAAGTGCGGGCGGAAAGCGCAGAAATCGGCGAACCGGATTCCGTCCGGCCTGAGAGTAGCTTGAGGAAGGCTGGATCTATGAAGAGATGCCGAGCTGCGCTATTCCACGAGGTTCAGGGTTGAATGGCGGTTTATAGGTACATGAGGAATGCAACAGAACACGGACTTTGCTAGATTGCAGAGTTTGTTTTCAATTTCCATCCGCGAGGCTGTCTTCATCTTGCTGGTGGTTAGTAGATTGGCGGTTCTAGGGAAAGGGGTTTTATAGGTAGCATTATCGTGAGGATCCATTCCTCGGTCCATTCCCTCGGACAATCATAATCTGAACTAGTGAGTGTTGTTTTTGCCTTGCAATGATGGTTAGCGTTTTGAACCAGTATCGAAAGGTAGGAAAGCCTGCCTAAACCCTGAACCCTAAAACCCTAAACCCAAAGCCTTTTGTCACTTCGTTTTCTGTTCTCTGGAGAGAGCTTTTCTCACAGCTGCGCTCACAGGCTCTCAGCCTGGAAAACGTTCCATGTTTGGGCAAAGCCCGTGTGATCATGGTAGGGGCGATTTGGGGTCTCTGTGGTTGAGTTTAGTTCAGGGAACTAACATTTCAAGGCTCTGGGATGTTTAGGGGACGTTGTTGCTCTGTCGCAGTTTTGCTGCAAGTCCAGAGTCGCGGTGCCCTGAGGCAAGCTCCGAGGCGCGAAAGCCACTGCGGCTCAAAGATGCGGGTCCTCTTGAAGGATGCCTATGAGAAGGATCACTAAAACCTAAACCCCAAGACCTGATGCAGTCTAAATCCTCAAGCCCTAAACCTCAAATCCTAAACCCTAAGCTGATTAGAAAAGCCTTTTCTTGGTAAGGTTTGGGGTTGAGGGTGTAGGGTGGACGGAAGACTTAGACTGCAAATCTGCTGCAAGCACAGCATGAGGCGTCTAAACCCTCTGTCCTTGGATCTTAACCCCCTCCACCCTAAACCCTGCATCAATGTTTCTCTGATTTTTTTCGGAGAGAGACGCACAAAACGAAGGTTGTCACCATTGCGTCATTGCGTCTGCATTTAGGCTTTCTTGCTGGCTCTTAGTAGGGAGTACGGGAATATACTATGCAGGGGTTATATGGGATTATATTTGCTAATTCCCTACCAACAACCAGTAGGTTTCCATCGTGGTACGGCCATAGATACTCTACGGCGTAACTACCCCTTCTGATCCCCAATGCACCCATATGCCCAGTTCTACATCGCGATGTTGCGGGTTTCAGTCGGATCACAGTCCCCTACCTACCTGCTCTGCCCTGGTAGGAGAGGGGTGAAAAGCCGACGTAGAAGGGGGAGGTGGCAGGTAATAGGTTTATGTAGGTGGTGCACGGCAGGGCAGGGCAGTGTAGGGAACTGTCATCTTCGCATTGTGACATTGTCATCGGTCCAGTGGCCAGATTGCCACTATTCACTATTCCTACTATTTTGTGTGCTACTAGTAGTATTTCTGGTATAACTAATGTTGTTCTTATTGCTAGTAGTATCTCTACTGTCGACACTAAACGTCCGGCATGACTTTACCAAACTATAGCGTTATAATTCCCAAGCTATAAGGTACTGAGGGTCATGCAGGATTTCTGTATCCGCTGTACTACCGTTTTTGTTAGTATGACAGTTACATCAGCAACCCTGAATCGCCTGGCCTGATCGGTCAAGCCGACCAGCTTTTACGGCGACGCCTGTCTTGGGAAGTCCAGGGGTTGGGAGGAGTTACTGGGGGCACTTACTGGATTGCTGTTGAGGAATTTGAACTCAAGTTACTATACATAGGAAACCCTATGTCTACCTTTATACCCATTTTATGGTAACTTAGTCTAAATTCCTGTGCGACAGCCCAGTAATGTAGGGGCCTGGAGACTTAGAATAGGGTTGTGGGAACTATCTATTTTAGGCGTCAGCAGTTTAGTTTGAGAAGAGTGACATTAATGCAGGGACACCCCCAAACTATGCTAAATGGGGGGCTATATGGGGTTCCATGCCAGTGCGGGTGCAGGCATATTGACTGGGCAATGGCTCGCAGGCGTCTAGCTTAGTCTAGGCCCTTAGACCGACTGCTGCTATTGGTCAATATTCAGAACAAGCCTGCGAGGTGCCACCAGGTCGAAACTTCCTCAACCAATCCCCTTAATCTAGATGCCTACGTCAGGTGAAGGGTTTTGCATGTAGGATTTAGGGTTCAGGGTTTCGGGTCTCGGGTTTGTGATTTAGGGTTCGGGGTTTAGGTCTGGAATTTACTATTATGAAGCCCAGTTTCCGCTTCAATACACTTTAACTTCCAGTGATTTTCTATTTTGATTAAAGCCTAAGCCCTAAACCCTGAGCCTGTCAGTCTTGTAGCATCCTCCAGCACCTGGACTACACAAGTGCGCGCCGGTCTCGTGCATGAAAGCATGTTCTGCGGCTGGAAGATGAGCTTTTGTCAGTTTGTTTTCGGGTTTTTAATCTAGATATGCCATTGAGAGGTAATTGCCCTGAACTTTCTCGTACGCAACCCGTGGTACGCTCTCAGTCAGGAGGGCAAAGGGATAGGGTTTAGGGGATGGGAAGCTACACGTTGGAGGCAAGGTGGTGTTTTCCATAGTAGCCACATAAGATGTAGCTTCTTGTTAGACACGCAACGGGTTGTTAGTTTTGGGGGCTGGTGACTGTTACTGTAACAATCCACTGCAAACCATGTATCCCACTTGAAGCGTCAGGGAAATCTAGTAAGTTTACCTTTATCCGGAAATGTTGTGTCATGCAAAAGTCTCAGCTTCCCCATCTTTGATGTAACCCCCAAACCTACTTACTAAGCCTCCCTGGCCCTTCAAGTAGCTCTAGGACAAGTGGCGATTCTGGTTTCTTTGCTTATATAGTGAGACATAGGGATATGAAGAGGTATTTAGAGATATAAAGAGGTACATAGCGTTTAGGGTCTCATCGAGAATCCAACGGAAGACCGCATGGAAAATGACACGGACACTGGGGATCTGGGGAGATGCCAGTGGTCAGCATATCTGCTGAAGTCACAGCAGAACCCGCAATCCACAACAAGGCCTAGAGCCTGGGGTTGTAAGCTGCAGCTTACAATCCTCAATCCCACGAAGAATGATAAGGGTGATGAGCTTGAAGGTAGAAACGCCAGCCCACTCCAGAACCGTGATCTATTCCCGTCTCCCTTACAGTGAAACCCTCCAGTTCCCTCAGGAAAAATGCTTCCAATATGGCACATGTATATTTGAGGGACAAACACGGCGTCCTGAGACCAAGGTCTCGCATTACAGATGATGCATGTCTAATCCCACAGTCCTGAAACAAAGAGGGCTTAAGGGTAGGGGGCAACTCATTGTTCTTATTGGATTGTCTACCCTCAAGAGTACCAAAATGGTGGTCTCTTTTCGGGATCCCCATAACAAAGATTATGGGAATTTGGGGGGGTCTGCGGTCCCGGGTCTCCTTATTCATGGAATCTATCAAACCCCTCAACCCGGAACCCTAAACCCCAAACAAATCCCAAACCATAAGCCCTCAACAAACTCTAAATTGTGAAATCCCAAACCCTCCACACTCTCACTCCTAGTATCCCCCTTAGTATCCCCTATAATATAGGCTTTAGGGTTTGGGGGTCCTAAACCCTAAACCCTAAAGGCTAAGGATCCCCAAACCTTGGAGGTGCATTGCTATGACTCCCTGGGACGATTTGTCTGCCTCCGGAATGGCCTCGTCGAGCGGATTGGGGTGCCTGTGTCAACGGTTTGGGTTATACGGTTTGGGGTATTTGGTTCGGGGTATGTGGTCTAGGGTTAGGATTTAGGATTCGGGATTCAGGATGTAGGGAATAGGGTGTTGTTTCGAACTTTGGTTTGAAGTTTTGTTTAGGGCTTTGCCCCTCTATTCGTGATTAATATGGTATGGGGAAGCATGCAGGCGTTCAGGTTTCGGGTTGCGGTCAACTGCCCCAAAAGATTCCAGAACTGAAATCCCCTAGAATATTATCACAGGGGTTACTTTGGGTTTGTGTTTTGGATCGAATTCTTAGAGCCTTCAAGGAATTAGGGGTTGGGCTTATGGCTCGACAGTTCATCACACAAGCTAGATGCGGCCCTTCCTGGGTGTACGGTGTAGGGCCCATGATCTGAGACACAACATGGGTGAGAAGTGCATGTTGCACCTGGTTCACTGATTCATTTCAAAAACTAATCGGGCAAGTTCCTAACTCCCTGAACCTCTCAAATCTAAACCTTTTGGATTTGGGTCGGGCTGTCACACTGCCATCCTCCCCTTTCATGAAGCAGGACCGGAGACCAAAAGTTAGGGTTTAGGGTTCGGGGGTCTAGGTTTTCGGGTTGAGTGGTTTCGGGGTTAAGGGGTTTTGGGGTTGTGCATGCTGTCTTTGGCTTCCACATCGAGCATACATCTTGCAAATTGGATTGAAAATGAGACAAGATCCCTAAACCCTAAACCCTAAGCCGTAAACTCTAAATCAACCCTAAACCGCAAGCTGGGTAGCATGGCGCCCTATTGTCGCCTGATAGTTGCAGAGCGCAGACTGCGTGGCACAGCCCAGGTCGTCCGGTCATTGCTACCCTCGCAATTTGGGAATTGGTGGGTGTCTTGATGGCACATATCAGGGTGCTGCCATAAAGAATCCCAAAACCGAGCACAGTATACCCTAGTCAATATAGGCGCTCCCAGAATGGGGCTTCTAAATATAGATGGGAAACGCAATCGCTATCAACAGCTATACTATCCCAGGTTTAATTTCACGTTCCATTTTTTGGACTTGATGCTACATTAGTACTCACATTTGGGTTCATCGGAACATACAGGGTTTCGGTTGAGGGTTTAGCTGGCTGCAAGAGGGGCAGGGCAACAAGACCTCTCGCACGATTCCCAAAATTGCAATGTGCTTCCTCATGGTTAATTCCATGATTCCTTCATGACTCCCATACATGCATCTACCCCGGTGTTGTGGTAGGTCGCCGGAAATCGGTGTGCTTGAGTGAAGCCCCCAAGATTCGGTGATACCTTATCGCTGTCCATCCTCCAACACTACTTGACATATCGCAGCCTTAGGATTCACCTCAAAAGCCGCCCTCAACTCTCAACATGTTCTGTTGCCTAAGGAGCTGGAAATTTCTTTCTTGGCGCGCCAGGCCATTGGGTTCAATAGGCGAAGCAGCTAGAACATTTTGTTGTTAAAATTGTGGTCCCTCGGTGGGTCTCCTAAATCGAATGGCTTCCTACTACTTACGGACCCCGAACGGGACCACAATTTTACCCCCCCCCCCCTTCTTGGAAATCCACACTTGACCTGATAGTCCTCGTGCAAATCCCCCTAAGTGGACTTGCAGGGGGTACCTCGATCCCTAAACCCTAAACCCTTATCCCAGGATCAAGGCTGGCAGCTTCACTTCTGGATGAGCTCATCTTGTATGTGGGAGTTTTTCTATTCATTATGGAATCTATCCCTTCATAAGCAGCAGATATCCCTTAGGGTCCCTTCAGTCCACTCCATTTGAGAAATTCCCATAAATCACACAACATCCCTAACTTCCACCGCACACTTGTTTACCCTTAGCTCATGAAAGGCTTCATGCTAGGTGCATGTCTGGGCGTACCTAAGCTCAAGATACCCAAAGCCATGTGGACATCTCCAAATATCCCTTGTGCAATCCCTAGCAATGATCCCCATAATCTTACATATCCCTAGGGTTTCTCGAGCCTCTCTACTTCGAGAACCCACCATGTCCTGGGGCCTCAGGCAGGATGCAGTCACTGAAGCTAGAGAGTTTCGGCCTGTGAAATCCGCACATGCTTGTCGCAGCTTGCTGGTGCCTAGGAAAGAGTGGAGAAACTGCAGCCCACTACATTATGTAGGGGTTGGGGTTCAGGGTTAGGAGCGGACGAGTGGATCCCAAGAATGTTTTTTTTTAGAATCCCCAAGGATGCTTGCATTACTTACACCTTCCCTTTTAGGCACCCTAAAGCATACATATACACCATTTTCTTTGTTTCCATTCCTTCCCTGCAAACTGCCCCTATACCTTGAACCCGACACTTCTTTTCATCTCTTCTTTTCCATTCCTTGCCTATATTGCCTCCCCACTCCCGTGAGGCACCGTAGGACAGAGCTGGAAACCCTGACTCTTGAAACCCAAACCCTGAGCCATGTAGTAGCTTCCATTCCTCCCCAGTAGCAGCCCGAAGCCCTAAACCCAAGCCCTGAACACCATAATCACTTGACTCCCAAAGCCCAAGCAACATCCCCAACCAAAGCTTCCATTTCATGTTTACTTTCTTTTCCATTTCATTCTGCAATTCTTAGGCACCCCCCTGACATCCCTCCTTAGCCCTCAACCCTAAACTCTAAAGCCTAAGCTGAAACCCTAAACCCTAAGCGCTCAAAACCAGAAAACCCTGAATCCTTGCTATAGTAAGACAGTGCTTGGGCCAGGACGCCCCGAGCCAGCTGGTTCTTCTCCTGCCACTCAGCGCTGACGGCTCTGGCAGCCCAGTACAGGGTTCCTGGGAACCTTGGGCAGGCCCGAAGTATGGCTTTTTTAGGGTCTAAGGCTTAGGGTTTAGGGCTTAGGGTTCAGGGTTTAGAGTTACAATAAGGAAGCCATAGGAAACATTATATACTATACGCCCATATTATGGCAACATAATTTAAGTTCCTGAACCGCAACCCAGTTTTTTGCCCCTGATATACGCCCACTGCAGACTGTGCCGGGTGGGGGACACTGCCCAAATAACAGCTCAACACCCGCAGTTGAATTGTTTGAGGATCATCCCAGTTGGGCAGGAGAGTGGGTGTTTTTTTGCTATAACTTTCGCTTGGGGGCCCTCCATAGAGGGGTTGTAGGGTTACTTTTGGATTACGTAGCGGTTATAGGGATACCTGGGACAGGGCTTCAGGTGATTCAGGCCTTGGATAGTCGGTGCTGGAATTTGAAGTACCGGTTGGGATCCGAGACTTTTGAGGTTACCTGCAGTATGTAGCTGTTGGCTTTGCAAAACCTTAGTGCAGAGCTTGAGCTCTCATTCCTTCAGCCTGCACCTAAGTATCAAGTGCTACACTCTCCACCCGAAAGCCTAAACCCTGAATCCTAATCCCAAAACCCCAAACCCTAAACCCTAAACTCAAGCCCTACGCCACCGCAGGTGTACAGAAAGAGCCTGCCAGCATCGTGCGGGGAGCCATGGTGCCTCGAAGAGAAAAGGGTCATGTTAGGATGTTGAGGTAAATAGGGATGGAAAGGGATACATTGGGATATGTAGGGTTTAGGGCATAGACTCCCCCAAACTAACGTGCAACCTAGAAACAAATCCGGCATAGACTACTGTCCATTTAAAGGGGTTTACTCAGGGTTCCATATAAGTCTGGTAGTGGCCAGATGAATTTTTCGCACGTTTGCATAATCGCCTGGCTATCTGTCAACGCAACTCATATGAAGACCACCGCCATCACCGCCGGTGCCGCCTTCCCCTCCTCCCGACACGACAACAGCTCCACTGCCGCTACTGCGCCAACAACCTCTACTGCCCCCGCGGGTTAGGTTTTAGTGTTTCGGGTTTAGGGTTTTGGGTTTGAAGTATACTGCTCCTTCGGACCTTCTACCACCAGTGTTACCATTGTCATGAAGCATATGACGTGATGCTAACTACTGTACAAGCACGTTTTTGGGTTACACTTTCTGTGTTGCAGCTGCTCCCATCTCATGTTCCACTTTTTTCATTTGATTCTTGAGCCCTAAACTCCAAACACTAGAATTCTCTTCATAACCCGTGCAAAAAATCCATCTACCTGTACTGTACATATGTATATGTGTTAAATAGCACTATAGAACCCCATATCCCTACACAACTTTTAAACCCTAAAGTCTGAACACGAAAGCCCAAAGCATAAGCCCTAAACCTTGAATCCTAAAAGCCTAAACCCCAAATCCTAAAAGTCTAAACCCTAAACCCCAAATCTTACAACCCTAAACCCTAAATCTTAAAGCCCTAAGCACAAACCTTAAATTCAGGTCGGACCCAGCGATGGTGTTCGGGACCGGCCCAGACGCTTCCCTCATCCCGGCCACGGACACGAATGGAGGATGGGGGCCCTTTATGTGGCTTTAGGGTTTAGGGATCAAGGTTGAGGGTTCAGGGTTTGCGGTGAAGAAGCCAGGGTTGAAGATTTAGGGTTTAAGGTTTAGGTTTTAGGGTTCAGGGTCACGGGCTTAGGGTTGAGGGTTGAGGGTTTAAGAGTTCAGCGTCAAGGGTTGCTGTTAAGGAACGTAAGCTAAGTGACCGTGATGGGGTTAAAGTTTTTATTTGCTAGAGGCCCATTTTATGGCATCTTAATTACTGCAAGACTTAACCAAAGATCACCTAGTCACTCCCCCTTCCAGTAGCTGTTGCCACAATGGGTAATAAGGTTTATACTGGGCACTTAATGAGGCTTTTTTGCGGACAGTTAGTCCAAGGGGGGCTGACCCAATAGATTGCCTCTTAATCAGGGCTATTCAGTGATAGTTCAGGTCGATCATGGCTAACTTTGGGGAAGATAGAGGGTTTAGGGTTTAGGGGTAGTGCTGTGCAGTAGCCATGATTTCTCTCAGAGATTGATGGTCCGTGGTTCTCTTCGTGTCTGTTTGCTCTCAGAAGCCCTAAACCCTAAAACTGAACCGCGCGGAGAAATTCGGGCGCTGTGGTCCAGGGTGAGTGGTCGGAAAACCCTAAAGCCTAAACCCTGAACCCCTTAACCCTAAACCCCTATATAACCCCTAACCCCCCTCCCCGGCATACCATTCCTTGGAGGTGGGCACCTGGCTGATGAAGAAAGCATGGACCCAACCCAGCAGCCCAACGCCCAAACTATTGACTCCCAACCCTAGCGGTTACGGTTTATAGGGTTTAAGGCTAATGGGGTTTATAGGGTTCATAGGGTTTATTGTGCTTATAGGTTTCATGGGGCTTATATGGTTTATAGGGTGTAGGGTATAGGGTTTGCAACCTTGCAAGGTTTAAGAGCTCTAGCACGCTAAAGCCCTGGCAGGAGAGTCAGTCGCTGCGTGGCCGCACTGGGGTGGTGCTGCGAGGGTTGGGTCCCTTTCTGTTCTGTTGGTGTCTGTGTTCTTTGGTGTGAAAAAGTAATGTGCCTTACATTTAGAATCTAGGATTGGAGCAATAAGGTCCAACATCTAGAAGCTTGTTGCAGGTTATGACCTAACCTGAAGGTGAGCTCTTGCTTTCCATTCCAGCATGGCCCCTACTACCCCCGTCCTTCATACTACTGTTTTTGTTTTAAATGCTGCAGTGGTAGCATTCCCAACGTAGAATGTACTTTGGGTCATGCAGGTTTTCAAGTATTTGCCGTTCCCCCCTACGTTCCCCCCGAAGTTAACCTTCAATTTATTTAGCCTTCAGACAAGTCCATGGCTGCTTTTCCCTGGCGTAGCAGCGCCAATCCAAGCCTAGTATTAAGAAATCCAGAAAGAGCAGCTACTTCGAGGGTCGGAGGACATAGAAAGTAGGTTCATAATGGGGAGAACAAAGGGTAGTGTATGGCTCATAGGAGGATAGGAGGTAAACGTATATGTGCGAAATCTCCCTGACCCTCCAAGTGCAAACCCCCAAACTAACAAGAAGCTCAAATAGGGCCCCACAGAGATTTCTGTCCTTTGAAACGGGGAGTATATGGGGGTTTCCCGAAACTAGGAGTCGCATTTTGGGGTCCATCTATTGAGGCTGTGAGGCTCATTTTTCCTGATGTTTTGCCTTCCTTGCTTCCGATCATGCGTTGTGAGGCGAATGCGACGTTGAGAACATTCTTCCCTGGGGCAGCACGTCCTGTACGATGTTTGTTGGGCAATGTAGGATTTCGAAGTTAAACAATTTGGGATTTAGGGCTTACGGCTTCGGATTTAAGCTTTCGGATTCAGGGTTTTCTGGAGTAACGTAATCAGATGAGTACTTGTATCAAGTCAGTGCATTGTTTTGTAGTCTTTCATGGATTCCCCTTATACCCCCCCTTGTTGCCCCCGTGGTTCCACCTTGGTTTAATGTTATTTCAAGACAATCAGGCCTAATTAAGGTTAATCAGGTCAGGTTATAACCACAGCTACCCTAGCCACCCTAGCCCACTTAACAGTATCAATGAATTCTTGATACTAAAATCCTGCATGACCTTACTACGCTATAGCATTTTAATTCCCAAGGTACAAGCTACTTAGGGCCCTGCAGGATTTTCAGTCTCCACCGAACATCCATAGAAGAGATCAGGTGGAGGTGATTAACACCACGCGGAACAAGTTTTCCTTCCTTTTGCTTCGCATGGAAATTTGTCAAGTTCCCAATAGAATTTGGCCCCTTGTATTTAGGGTACCAAAATAAGCGAAGCCTGTTTTTTTGACAACCTCCCTATCCTCCTCACATCTTCCAATTCCAGCGTGGGTACCAGATAGCACCAAGCTGCTACGCTGCGGGGCAGCATCATGCTTGACCAATTTTGTTATACAACGATTACTACCGCCTCGCAACCCTAACCCCACCCCGCAATTTGTCAAGTAATGATTACCACTCTCATGTCCTGCTATTACTATTGGACCTACTGAATCCTCAGGAATCCAGGAGTGGGTCGAAGCTTGGATGCATGCGCACATGCTGGCGGGTTTAGGGATTAGGGTTCAGGGTTTTGGCGAAGTAGACTGATTCTATTGTTTCATCCCGACCCTGAATTTTGGACCCGACACACTGCATGCTAAGCCCTAAGCCCTGAATCCTGAATCCTAAGCCCTAAACCCTGAATCCTAAGCCGTAAGCCCCACATCAAAAATCCAAAACCCCATGCTTTTGAGTCTGGCTTCATGACGCCCTGGGGTTACAAATGGGCTAGGCAACCTACAAACGAAGGGTTTTCATGGGTTTCAGGGTTTAGGGGTTTAGGGTTTGGGGCTTCTATGGCCAATTGAGGGGATATACCGAGCTCAAGGGTCCCGCCAGGCAAAGCTTTCCGTGAAGCCAGTTCTGCCAGACCATAGTCTTCCTATCATTTTGGGGCGCTTCCCTGAATTGGGGTCCCCTTTTTCGGGGTCCTAGAGTGAGGATGGGATGGTCGCATATTGGGGTCCATGTGGGGCCCGCTAAGCCGCCAATCAGAATTGGGCAGTATTTTTCATAGAGATACTATCGTCAGTCCTGCAGTATAGAGTCTTCTTCTTCCGTAGCAGCTAGTGACTATCCAAGCCGCGCTCCCTAATTCAAACATGCTAACCGACTACTGAAGCAGTGCCAGCTCAGCGTGACTGACCTGCGTAGCGAGGTCCCTGCACAAAACAACAAAGATGTTGCCCATGTGCCAGACTTTGAAATTGCCCTCACGGCCGGCCT